>JALBCR010000004.1:0-22500 GCA_030710515.1 Abscondita cerata
AATATAAAATATATTTTCTTGAAATGAATAAAGACGCAAGGTTTGTGAAATTAAATATAAAATGCAGATTAGTTGGTGTCAGGCAAACGTGAAAAAGATTAAATTATAAGTGAAGGTGTGAAACACATTAAGTGAAATCTAAATTAAGGTCAAGGATAGAGACATTAATTCAAGTGCATGGAAGGAGACGATAGTAAGTCGTCAATGAACATCAGATGGCTCAACATGTAATTAGAATTAACTCTTAGTTTGAAAGTCAAGGAGTCAACTTCAAAATCATAAAAATTTGGCGTATCAACTTTTTCGTGCATAAATACCCGACGGGTCAACATCATGTTTAAATAAAATAAAGATAGATATAAAATAGCAATTCGAACAATTGTTAAATTAACGTGGCCGAAAATAAACTAATTCAAAATTTAAGCAAGAAATAAGCATCGTACGAAAATCCGAAATATCGACAAATATTTGTAAAATGTTAGTTAAATAAGTTTATATTTAATTCCGAATGAGATGTAAAAGAATGTATTACATTTAATTAGATTTTTCATTTTTCGTTCACGCATCAGAATAAGGTCGTTAATATTAATATGTACTTGTATTTTTATTGTGAGATTCTTTTTTACACCTAAAGACTCTGAGGAAATAAATAATTTGGGATCAAAGTTGATGACCTAATTTAAATATTTGACTTACATTTGTGTTTAATAAAATTGATAAAATTTTTTGCACGGTATACGAAATTTTGATATACAAAGTGTTTAATATTTTTGATATGTTTATTTGTGCTTGAAAATTCATCGAATTTAAATTTGAAATGGGTAAACAGGTAAGGTAAAGGTAATATTTTAATGTTGTGTATAATTAAAATAAAACAAAATTAGAAATTATGGAAAAAATTTCGATTTCAGTACTTGTTTAAAAATCATGAAATAGAGAAACTTTTGATGGAAGAAGAACAAAAGATACAAGAATTAGAAATCAAATGGAAGATATACCAGAAATTATTGGAGAAAAATAAAGAGAGGGAAAGAAGACAAAAGAGAAAGAAAGAAAGCAGAAGGAAGAACAAGAAGATAGTTATGAACAATAATTAGAAAGGTAGGTATTATGAAAAACATGTTTAGAAAACATGAGGTTAGAAATACAGAAACTTTTGATAGAAGAAGAATGAAAGATACAAGAAGCAAGAAATACGAGAAAAATGAATTGAATGAGATAAAAATCAAATGGAAGATATACCAGAAAAGCAGACGAAAGAAAAATGCGAAGAATTCCAGCAAGAAAACAAACAGAAGATAGAAGAAGTTGATGATAAGATGAACAATAAGTTAGGCAAAAGATGCAGATGAAAATGAATGGAAATAAGCGCAGTCGGTAGTTCCAAGTTTACAGTCAACATGAAAAATAATTAATTCGAAATTAAAGACACTTGGTAGTTGAATAGTCAAAGAATTTATAAAAATAATTAAGTCGGTAGCTGAAAGGAAAGAGTCAACAAATAAAAATACTCCAATTATAAAAAATTATGATCGAAGTTTCAGTAATATTAAAGTTGGTGAAAACTAAAGACAAGAATAATGGTGCGATTTCATCGATTAAAGTGTTAAATTCAAAGTGAATAAAATAAATAAAATAAAGATCGAATTTACAAAAGAATTCATCATGCAGGTTGGAATAATAAAAGTTGAAAGGTTAGTTTATAAATAAAATCATAAACAATGTAAAATGGTATTTTTAGTAATTAAATTTTCTTTTCCTTTAATTTGCACGTAAGTGGACTGGATTAGAATAAATTTGTTATTGTACTAAATAATAATTTCATTTAAATGAACCTAAAGACCTTGAGGTGAAATTTAAATAATTATTGGAATCTCGAATTTCAATTAAACTTTTTTAAAACTAATTGAATATGATCCATCGCAATACGTATTACTTTTTCAGATTACCTTGTCCCCATATACTGACATCTATTATGCATTACATATTGTAATGATCCAAAAACCAAAATCTCGCATATTGTTGCTAACTTCATTTAAAAACTCACCATCTGAGTTAAGCATTTGTGCAATAGAGTTCCACAGACGTTCCTTTAAATGTTTGTCATGGTAATCTCGACTATGTCGGTCCCATAGTGCACGGGAATCTCGAACAAGCTTGATAAGGGCTTTGCAGAAATCAAATGCGGATGCATCTATTCCATTGCAATTACTATCAGATTCATCCAATAACTGATCTTCTTGGTCAGTTGCAGGATCTTGTTTAATTGTTGATCCAAAGGATTCTTGCTGTTGCGACCACCCGCTAGTCGATTTTCTTGTAATTATGTAAGGGTCTAAGAATTGTAAATATTCTAACAACTCCCAAGTACGATAATTACTTCCATAATGTTGAAGCTTCTCCCTTTCACGGATATATTTTTCTCTTAATGCTTTAAACGCCTCTCGGCAAGCAGGTCCTAATATTTTGAAAATTTCATCAATAAATTGATTAAACAATTTAAAATTTCCTACCGGTTGTGTTTAATTCTAATCCTATTTTATTCCATAAAGTGGCTTTAAAAGTTTGATCACGAAACTTATCGTGACTACGGTCCCATAATGGTGGACACTGGGCTACCACTGAAATAAGTTTCCGATGATCCATATGAATTGTTTATGTACAAGACAAATCTAAGCAGATATCATATTGAGATGCAATTATGTTTTTAATTAGATTTAATTAGATGGACACATCATGCAGTTAAATTTAGTTATAACATTAAAACGTTGGGTCTCCAGATAAACATACAAATTTTATTTAAAACCATAATTGATAATCTGAAATATTCACATTTTAATTGTTTATTTATCTCGAAGAATTTGAAAACCTTTCAATGTTCATCATTGCTAAAGACACAAATAACAATTATTTCGCTGGGCCTAATTTTTATACGGCATAAATTTTGTAGATTCCAAAGTTTTGTGGGAGTGACTTTATAATTTTTAGGTTATATTTATGTAACTTTTTAATGCAAAGTTCAACGTCACTGTAACATAATTAAATCAATTCCATCTAGCCCAGTTGTTTATTTGAACACTCGTTATTTTATCTTGAGGAAACGCATATTTTTTAGAGGTGTTCATTACTTCTTTTAATATATTTAGAATCATACATATTACAGGGTGTCTACTTAAGTTGGAACCATATGGAAAACTTTTTTTTATTGGTTTTTAAAAAAAAAAAGTTATTCTTGATAAAAAGTTCTGCGTGGTCCAAAACTTAAATTCGACCATTAGATTTAATTTTTTTAAGCCGTATACGGGGTTTGCCAAAAATATGAATTTTGCTTAAGAGTGAAGTACCATAATTTTTTACAGTACAGAAAATGTTATAAATATTTACACTTGTAAATTTCAATACTGAATTTATCCTCCTCATCTGTTAAAAATATGGGCATCCACACTTTATTCTCGGCGTACTTTTCTCCCCGCGCACTTTCTTTCCTGAATTACCTTCCTCTCCGCGTATTTTCCACCCGCGTACTTTCATCCTCATGTACTTTTCTCCCCGAAATACTTTCCTCCCCATGTACTTTCCTCCCCGCATACTTTCCTCCCCGCGTACTTTCATCCCCGCTCATAACAAAAAATTACAAAAACAAATAAACGCACAAAAATTTGCTTGCAACGTGTTATGTATATATTAAGAAGGATTATTTGTTTTGTTTTAATCAATTTAAGTTGTGTTGATGTGATCAGGGGTAAACGGTGTTGGTTGGTAGGTTACAGTTATTACAATTTCTTCGTTTAAAAAAATTACATTCATAATAACAATTTAAAAAACAAACTTTTTTTTCACGTAAATTGACTAGCAGTACATCGGATGTACCGCGACTAGCAATACATTGGATGTATGAAATTAGTTTGTACATTGGATGCGACAGTTTTCTTTTAGTGGTAAACGGTGTAGGTTGGTAGATTTGATCGGGGGTGAACGGTTTTGGTTGGTAGGTTACAGTTATTACAATTTTCTTCTTAAAAAAATTACACGTTTTCATGTGGTTTGGGATGAACGGTGTTGGTTGGTAGATGTGATCGGGGGTGAACGGTGTTGGTTGGTAGGCTACAGTTATTACAATTTTCTTCTTAAAAAAATTACACCTTTTTATGTGGTTTGGGGTAAACGGTGTTGATTGGTAGGTGTAATCGGGGGTGAACGGTGTTGGTTGGTAGGTTACACTTATTACGATTTTCTTCTTACAAAAATTACACATTTTCATGTGGTTTGGAGTAATCGTTGTTGATTGGTAGATGTGATCGGGGCTGAACGGTGTTGGTTGGTAAGTTACAGTTATTACAATTTTCTTCTTAAAAAATTACATGTTTTCATGTGATTTGGGGTAAACCTTATTCAAAGATGCGCACCCAGCCGGTGTATAAACTAATTACGTACATCCAATGTACTGCTAGTCACAGCTTTTAATTAATTTAAGTTGTTTTCATGTGATCGGGGGTAGACTGTGTTTACAGTTATTAGAATTTATTTCTTTAAAAAAATACACTCATAACAATTTAAAAAACAAACTTTTTTTTTCACGTAAATTTGTTTTAACCATGTTTTTTTGTCATTTCTTATTTATGAACGCGAAAGAAAGTAGTGGGGAGGAAAATACGCGGAAGGAAAGTATACGAGCAAAAAGTACGCGTGGAAGAAAGTATTTCGGGCGAGGAAAGTACGCGAGGGGAAAGTACGCGACGAGGAAAGTACTCGGGGTGGAAAGTACGCGAAGAGGAAAGTACGTGGGGAGGAAAGTGTTTTGGGGAGGAAGGTACCCGGGGAGAAAAGTACGCGGGGAATAAAGTGAGTATATCAAAAATATGATAAACTTTTCCATTTGTTAACGTCTTGCAATTTAAATATGTAATGATTGCATAACAATTTTTTATTTTAGAAATAGGAAAATCCATTCAAAGAATATTTAGTAAACAAACATCACATATTTACACAGAAACAAACATAATTAAATTTTAATTCAATCTACAAACGCTTCGATATATCCACCTCTTTGTTAACATTTTATTGTTATTTTCTCGATCTCTATTATTACTGTCTGTACCACTCTGACATTCAGCGTTCACAATTCCGTGTCAAAATTATTCTATGGTATCAAATATTTCATTTCAGTGTATCCTAGATTACGTTTAATGTATAAAACCAGAATAAGTAATACAGAATGATTAGTAAATAATCACCAAACCTGAATTTTCATGCTAAATGGCTGTAATTTCGTATTTGGATATAACTTTTAATTCAAAACAACTTTTCTTTTATTATTATTCTGTATTGTAAAAAAAAGTTTTCCATGCGATTTCAACTTAAGTACACAGTCTGCTAGAGAAGGAACGAATTTAAAACGCTTGCGCAATGTTTACATTATATTACTACCAATAAAGGTTGTGATTCTCTAAAATGCCATGGCTGTGGCGCATAGATGCTCCATTTTCATGTGATCCTAGGAGGACAAATTTATTACAGGGAAGCGATATCGCTCTTGCGAGCCTTAATTTTTCACATTCTGCTTTTCTCAAACAAGGAGGATTGAAGTTCTAATTAAATCCCCTATCCAACACGCCAACCGGTCAGTCCTTATGAAATATAGAATTTCCAAAGAGTTACACACCAGACACGTACGTCAGAATGTACAGAATGTTGTACTACTACGGGTTTATTATCTATTTATCTAATCAGACGCGTTATTAATACAAGAAGATTAATTACACTAGAGATTTATTTCTACAATGTAAATCATAGATTACGTAGAAGAATCCGAATTACATATGGGATGTATTGTGACGAGATTCCATTAGAAGTTTATGGAGAACTATTCTGAAAATTGGGGTTGGACTAAGCTTTATCTGAAAAAAATGTTGGCTCCTTGTTAGCACTGTCGGTTCTACCGAAAGTAACAATCGACTTTGTTTTTTCAAATGGAACACCATGTATATTTTCAAATTCTGCATTCAATTTTAAGTTAAGTTTATGTATTATTCCTTATACATATCATTAGCCTTCAATTTCCTCCAACGACTCACTTATCTAATTGGTTTGAGTTTTCGAACGATCTCGTGTCACATTGGATTGAAAAATATGGTTCATATATCAAATCTTTTTCAAAAACATGAATAATTGGAAAACGGCTTAAGTTAGAGATAGAGAATAATGCGTAGTCAACTGAAAATTGAACGTAGAATTTGAAAATATAAAAATATACAGAGTGGCCTATTTGAAAAAACAAAGTTGATGGTTACTGCCGGTACAACCGGAATCGCCAACAAGAAGCCAATTTTTTCAGATAGAGCTTATGTCCTAGTAGTGAGAATTTTCAGAATTGAATTCGAACTACTTCCCCATTAACTTCTAATGGAATCTCGTCATGATACACTCTGTATATTTATGCAAGTGGATGAAATTACTCTACAAAACCCTTGATTTTTCCGGAACGAGTAGAATGCACATCACTAATCTATTTTCTCCAGTGGAATACTTGTTAATTAGCAGGTCCTATTCAGTAGCTGAAGCAAACTTTCGCTTGTGTAGATAATACATTTTTATTAAAAATGACTGATTAAAAACATGGAATGAATACTTAACAGAGTTTTTTAGAGCCACTTCAGATAGTTGTTGGAGCGGGACCTTTCACACTCTCAAACAACATATTGTACCAACCACTCCACGATCTCATCAAATACGTGATAGAGAGTAAACCCGACGTACTAATTCTCATCGGACCTTTTTTGGACGTATCTCAAGAATCAATTTGCGATATAACAATGACGGATTTATACAACAACTTTTTCGATTCTTTAGTGGAATGTGTTATGTCTCCTCTCGAAGGGTAAGTTGCTATTTCGTAAGAAAACTGTATTGAACATTTTAAATTTAACAGATCTAACGTTAATGTTGTATTAGTACCATCGTCGAAAGACGCCCACCATCATGTAGTATACCCAACGCCGCCTTATAAGATTAAACAGAAATATCCCAATCTTCATTGTTTTTCCGATCCTTGTCTGATAAACATTAATGGGGTAACATTAGGAGCGACTTCTGCCGATATAATGTTGCATCTTAGCAAACAAGAATTTTGTAATGGCCAAGGAGGAGATCGGATTGCTAGATTGGCGTCCCACCTACTATCACAGCAAAGTTTCTATCCTTTGTATCCTTCCGATGAAGATATGTGTGTGGATTACGAATTATTGGAACAACACGCTGTTTTAAACGTTATACCTGATATAATGATTTTGCCATCAAATCTTCGATATTTTATGAAGGTGAGTTTTTTTAATATTTTTATTTTTTCCAATTCCATTGATTAAACTAAAAATCTACCAAAAAATATATAGCAGATTTACTTAATGCTCACTTCACATTAAATTCCATTTCAATTTTTTTTATTACTGTTTAGTTCTTAACCCACTTTTTGCTGAACGTAACCCAATCGTTCATCTGCCTCTGGGTCGGGATTTGATAAAAACATTTAGATTTAACAAATATAAACGAAAATACTATACCTGCATGGTTTGCATGGTTTTTTTTTTCAAATAACTTCTACTAGCAGTTCTACAAAGCGCATATGCGAAATTTAAAGTAACACAAAAGTTATAAATAGGGAGAATTTGGGTCACCTAAAATAAAAGTTTCTGTGGTTATCGTTACTTGTGCGCATGCGCAGTACGGAAAAATAAGATTATACGATATAACAATAATGCCAAACTGTATTTACGGCTAATGTTATAGTACGTTTAGTGTGTGTTCATTATTCGTCAGCTTCTTATTTGAACCAGAACTTTTAAATTTACGAGAATAAATATTATTTTTGTATTACAAAAATATGTTTTGTTTTTATTAAATTTTGTTACTAACAACACACAATAATTAACAAAAATCTATCAAACGGGATCAGTAAAGGCACGTTTTATAACATTAATAAATATATCTTTTTTTTCTTCTTAGTTTATACTATTCACACATGTCAATGTTTACACGAGATGTCGCAAGACACACATTTTACTTATGTTCATTGCTCCACGAGAGCTTAAAAGACCAACCGCCGTCTTGTACAGTCGTATACCGCACTTAAGTATACACCTCTGATGAGCTCACAATAAGAGCGAAATGTTGCATCAGGTGTTCTTTTGTTGCGTGTGTACTTCTGTACAAGTTATCTTGGCTTTATAGGCAACGTGTGTTACAAGCATTACAGCTATCGCTTAGATAGCGCTTTGCACTTTAACACACACATGCCGTTACAGTTAACTGTTGGCATTTTTCTTAGTTTATACTATTCATACGTGTCAATGTTTACACGAGATGTCGCAAGACACACATTTTACTTATTAAAAAATATATAATAGTCAATATTAACAATTAAACGATAGTTATAGTAACGAACTTAACAGTGTGGTTAATAACGAAAACAGTTTTGTTAAATGCAGTTCAAAATCTCTATTGAATTGGTCGACGTTATCTTATTTATAGCAACAGAGAACGTTATTTTATTTTATTTATAAACTATAACGTCGACCAATTTCAACATAGGTTTTGGGCTACATTTAACAGAATAGTCAGTTATTACCATCACAAAAAATTAGGTTAGGGTTACTGTGGAACTTTGCTTTCATTAAAAACTAAAAACCTAATAAAAGGTGTCCGAAAACGCTTTGACGGGTTATGGCACCCAATAAATGGAACGAAAAACGTTTAATAACTTTGGCATAAAATTGCTAAAAAGTCAAAAAAACTGGTTGACATTTTTCATAAATTTGGATTCCGGCTATTTTACGGTAAATGAATTATCTCCACATATGTTAGCAACAATCAAAAAGTATTTTGACAAGATCAATCAAAGCAACTTATACAGTTTTGTCAAAATTTCATTAACCAAAATAACAATAGTCAAATCTGTGGAAAGTCTCTATAATAGAAAAATCGCTCATGCAATTTACGTTAATTGAAGCAACTGTTGAATTTGGCGCTTGCGCACTGGTTACTAGTGAACTGTCACACTGTCGACTGAATTTCTACATTAATTTATTGAACCTGGCAAATCATTTCTGTGTTTCTGAACAGCCGAGAAAAGGTTTAAAATGTTGTACCTAACAGAGACGATGTTAAAAAAATAATTTCATACGAGTCATCTACAGAAACTGATTGATTTACAATATTAAAAAAAAATATTGTACCAATATGACACTTTTTGGTGTTTTTTAAAAAAAAAATTATTTTAATACGATTTCTCGTCTTCGTTTCTATCGCCTCCGTACCACCACAATAACAACTTCTACGTGAATATTTTAATCAACCCTCCACAATAGCTCGGGTTCACAGGTAGCCGTGATCTCCAGGTATTTATGTTTTTATTTAACTAAATATGTGAACAATACCGAAATTTAAATGGACGTTAAAACTCCTAATGTAAATTATAAAATTAACTTTCGGTACGCTTTCATTCATTGATGGAACATTTTGTGTGTATATTAAACCTATGAAAGCAAGACGCGCAAGGTCAGATTTTGTTTTCGTTTGATGCGTAACGCAAACATTTAATTAATTTAGGTAAGTTGATTTATTAATGAAAATTAGCGATCACATGATCAATTAGATTTCTTTTCCTTATTCAATAATGTTAATCACGTATAAACTTTGATTATTTCATCAGTTTTTGTGATGTTTTAAATGCAATAAATCTTGTAGATTTTACTTTGTAACGAGTTATATGTGTTCAAAGGAAAGGAACACCAACTGCAGCGTCTATTTAACCAACAGAAAAACACCAGCTAAGCTGTTGAAACACGTGTCCGAGTCAAGTTTTTGGTGCAGTTTTTGGTGTTTTTCTGTTGGTTGAGTTATATTTGATTTTATTTTTATGTGTTGTGTTAAGTTTTAACAGATTTGTGATAGTACTTTCTTAAGTTAAGTCAACAGGAAAGTACCCTCTGGACAGGGTTTTAGTGAACAAGGGCTGAAACTATTCAACGTAGTGACTCTGTTTGTCGCCCTCCCGACCTTGACGAATATCGACGGTGTCAATGCAATACCTCGTATCTGCAAAATTTGGCATTTTGATACAATCAATAACTTATATCTACGGTTAAAATAAAACTAGTCGAAATTATCAGGTAACTGCTCAGACAAAGATGAAGAAAAACAATCTAAAACATAGCAGTAAAGGAATTTCGAGATTATAATTAATGAAATATCAATAAAACGTTATATTCATCTCCTGTAAAATTATGGCTGCTCCATACTTGGTATTGCATTGACACCGTCGATATATCGATTGTTATTGGCGATGTTGCAATCATTTACTACGATCTTACCATTTCACGAAGGCAAATCATCTCTCGATTCATCCCCTCTCACTGAGGTACGGTGCAACCCCTAATTATGTTACGTTTTTAACTAACTTCTTTTTGCATGTAACAATACCAAAAGAATTTACCTCACATTACGTTTGGTTTGTTAACTTGGTAATCGACCCAGCGTTACGTTTTTAACGACATAAAAACCTTTCCGTTTTTGAGTTTGTAAGGACGGCAGGGGCACGGTTACGCGCTATTTTTACAATTCAATTTTTACAATAATGTAAATTAATTGCATGAATAACATTAATTAGGAAACGGTGAATATCTTAAAAGAGAACTGTTAGAAAATACTATACTCGCACAAGTGTTTCAATAGCTAAGCCATCATCATCAGCGAACTGCAGTTTAAAGTTCCATTGATGTTAGAACTAGAGCATTAAATAAAAGCACATTCGAATATGTTTAATAGTATTAAAATTACGTAATTTCCTTACCTAGCCAAAAAATGAAATTATTTTTTTTAGTACGTCAACGGATGTGTCATAATTAACCCCGAAAGAGTGACCAAAGGATACGTAGGCGGTACATTCTGCAGAATTGAAATATCTCCAACATCGTCAGAATCATCGATAGCCAACAACATCGTTGCTCAAATAGTACGCGTTTAAGTTATTTAGTTGGATTTTCGTTGTCAATTTGACATATATTAGTGTAAATTTGTTTTATTAAAGATGTTAAGAATAGTTTATTTTTTTTATTTATTCGGGGTATTTAATATTCAGTGCGCCGTTTTTGACTATATAGAAGAGTACGATTCACCACATCATCAGTTGGAACATGACCTAAAACATTTGGAACCTAATTATGATGGACATTTGGACGATCTAAAACATTTGGGGCCTAATTTTGATGGACACTTTGACGATCACAAGTGGCACGCGTTTATGCAAGATCATTTCGACCACTCCGCAACCAGTTCTCTCAGCGGTACTTATAACATATCTTTTTCGTTTCTTGTTTTATTGATGATTTTATCAGCTTTAATGTCACTTATACTTTTGGGTACGTTTTGTGTATCGATTATAAAATTAACATAACACGCAAATTTTAGGTATTCTGAAAGGATTGATTGGCATATGTTGTTGGGCTCCGATTGGAATGTGGAGTTTAGGGGCGTTAATCGATTTGCCTCGACCTTAGATAGGTATCAAGAACACGAATTGTCACATTATCCTGTAGTATACGACCAAACCGGATGGCCGGTCCATCCACGCAGCGGAAAGCGTTCTGTACGCGCAATATCTAAGTAAGTACGTATCTTCTTAGTTATAAACGTGTGGAAATAGTTAAAATGCAATCTCAACAATCAGAAACTTAATTTAAAGAGTGGTGTTGTGTAAATTCTTCTTTTCAAAAATATATTTGAAAGGGTTAAACAGGTCCATGAAAGGAAAATTTACATAATATTAAGGCTTCGAAATATTGTTAGCTATTGATAGGTATACTCTAATAGAGCCCTTCTAGGTGGAGGTGGGTTGCACAAAAAACACCTCGGTTGTCATTGCCGACGCTTGGTCCGCCATTGTGTGGGCTTTATTAAGGTTATCTACAAGACCGAGTTGGTGTCGACCTAAAATTAAAATTCATCAATAGCTTTTTTTAATTTTAAGCTGACAATCAAGTCGGTCTTGTAGATAGCCTTGATAAAGCTCACGCAATGGTGGGCGAAACGTCAGCAATTACTTTTGAAGGAAACTTACCTGTGGTGGCAGAATTGGACACGTCGTTCTCGTTCCTACCAATTCGCTAATTCTATTGAATTCACCAACGTGATGGTGTCTTATGTTGCCAAACAATAATACGGTACAATAATTTTTTTTATTTCTGCAAAATACTAGGAATTCAATGAAAATGCAGATGCTTCTCACTTTGAGTTGGTTTATAGTTTTTGTGAAATTTTCTGAAATGTAACAGTCTTAAAATGTGTTGCTGAATATGTGTGACACTCAATTTTTTAAAGAAATTTTGTAATAAATATTTTTTTTTGTAAATATATGTATATACAAAATTATGTTGTCACACAATGTCGCAAACCGTTTTCGAATTAACAAAAAATTAAGAAAGTTATTAGTAATTTTCGAAATCACTACCTCCCCGTTGTGCTCTTAAGTTCACTTATTGTTTACGGCTTATGTTTTTACTTACAATTTATTTCGCATGATCGTGAAATTCAGAATTTATCCGACCCGCATCTCAGTATGCTTTAGTGAATGAATTCGAAGTGATATACGATCCGCCTCACTTTTGCCTAAAATTTTAATTATTGACATCAATCAGGCACAACCGTTTCTCATAAATTCCATATCGCCACGTGGTTGCCATATCTCAGTATGTAATTACTTAAATAGTTATTAGAAAAGTACAATCCAAACAACAATAGCATATTGGTGTGATGTTTTCTGCCGCTGAGTTTTTTGCTTCCATAATGAATTATGAAGAGCCGCTGTTTCGAATTATTGACCGAAAGCTTGCATTTTTAGTTTACCTAGTATGCTGTTGACTAAGATAATTTGAACTTGTTTTCCAGGAGAACAGAGTTTTTTAAACACAGTATTTTTCCTGACTTATCCGATTGCCGTTCTTATATCGATGTGTGGAGCGTGTTGTTTTAGAGAAACTTATCAAGACGACGAGGCTTGTTACAAATGTGTAAATACGGTCGTCTTCAACACTTGCATAAATTCGGCGTCCGAAGTATTAAAGTAACTAGAGCACATACGTTCAACTAATCAACTCATTTCAGACAATTACGGGAGAGACTTCAACGTACAGCGATGAGGAGTCAACGCAAGAACAGAGAGATACGGAATACGTTTTAGAACAGATGCGATGCAGTCAGGAATCATTTCAAGTAATTGATGATTTATCACTGATTATTTTCTAGTTTAAATACTTTTGTTTAGTGCCATTGAGGAGACAAGAATGATTTTAAGGAACTGTAATTCAAACACGTTAAATATATGCTTTCGTATACTATTCTGGGTTCCTTGGGCAGCCATATTAAACATACTACAGTGTATCTCTCAAGCATCGCCTTTGAACTTACTAATTCAAAAAATATGACCTTGCAGCCATTTCATTCTTTAAAACGTTAGGTGCTTTCGAATCATGTTTAAATTATAATTTCGTTTCTTAAGGGAAGCTACACAAAATGTAAATAAATTTTTTTTTCAATATAATTTGTTTCTAATATTTTTTTCCAGAATCGCATCTATACTAATTAAGTTGTAGAATAGGCGGTACGGTCCTGGCGGGCGGGTGTAAGGCGTTTCTCCATTAGTATTTCAGTTTCTGGTTAATTTCTAAGGAGACAATTGTGACAACAATTATTACCATGACAATAAACCCAAAAATTAAGTTCACCCATGACTGAATACTGGCCGTTAGACGAGTAACGTGCATCTTTGTTTTGAAGTCGCCGTGATAGAAAAGGACGGAGCTATCACTGTCACGTGGAAAAATAAAAAAACTTGAATTCAGCATATGAAAAGGTTAAATTCGTGCTTCGGCCTGTCATTGTTAACCTAAAAACCATGTCAACTGTCACTATTAACCTATAAAGTACATGACATCTTGTATATCTTTCACTTATAAATTTCCACTCGTAACGTGATATTTTAGTGTCGTCCTTCAGTGCTCTCTTTCTAGCATTCCGGCTTCATCTTTTGGTTTAAAGCGAATATAGTGTTACTCGTCTAGTTATACTTGTATTTACTCTGAGGTTTTTCCAAAGGTGTTAAAGCATAAAAAATGATGGCCATTTGTGTTTTTTGTTTAGTAGACCTAAGATTCGCTACTGCATGTTTACTATGCTGTGCCTTTATTCCATTCATTACATTTTGAACCAACAAGAATGCGACATTTCCCTTAAATACAATGTATTTCAACAGTAAGCATGATATCAACCTTTGTATAAAACCAGTGCCACCCGCAAAGGTAAAAGGAAACCACTTCGAATTGAATGGCGAGAGCGATAAAAAAAATGAAATTCCAAACAAGCGCGTACAAAAAACTCTTATTTTTTTAATTCGCGCCCCTCACATTTATTCACTGTAGTGAGGTACCCACTTGGTGATATAAAACATGCGCGTTAACTTTCTTAGACGGCATTTCCTTTTTAATTGAATAAATTATTTAGCTATTGTCACCGTTTATTTTCGGTATCGCTACCTTAAAACACGCCGCGATGTTAAATAAATACAAGATCAGGCAACGTAAGCATTTATTTATTCAATACACAGCACGTACTATAAGTAATGGCACACGACATATTCGTAACCGAACTGTTCGTATTCTTATACCGGGATCGGCATAAGTCGGGCAACGCTCTCGAAATTTCGACATATGTCGGCAACGCTCATAAGTCTGGTAACGCTGTCGAAAAAGATCGACCTAGCTGTTCGTGCGTAGATAGTTGTGTCTGTGTGCTCGTCGAATAGACACGTTTGCAAATGAATAACCGATACAAGTTTACGCTTCAAGAAAATTTTTTTGTTACCTCGTATCTGCGTACGAACGCGGATTACGACACTATGTTTACCAATTTCAACAACAATTTCCGAACTCGCCGCTACCAAATCGTACAACAGTGTGGAAGACGTACCAGAAATTCTTAAGAACAGGCTCTGTTGCCGACGCCCCGCGTTTTGGACGACCGGTATCTGTAACAACTAACGAAAATATGGGAACAGTGGCGCTAGCGTTAGTTGAGAGCCGAACCAATCTGCGGTGCGGCTATCGGGAGAACTTCAGATACGTTTTCGCAACGGACCACGCCCCTTCCCGACCTCCGAACCGCAACCTCCGTTGAGGAACGTTGCCGTAAATGCATCGATCAAGATGGGCATCAATTTGAACACTTACAGTAACCCTTTTTCGAATACCTTTTGTATTTTTTTAAATAAATATATTTTGACACTACATTTATTTATCTTAATGCAAATTGGTTGCCTGACTTATGTCGACCGGTATTACACACAATAAATAAAATGACGTAGAAATTTCGTGCATTCATAGAAATATTTCTCTAGAATGCAATCGAAATCATATAATTCACTTTTTCTTCCAGTGGCGTACCAAAATTGTTATGAAGAGAATATTGTAAAATACGTGAGATGGAAATTTCAAATTTAGTTTAGAACTATTATAATCACCTAAATTTAAATACAATATTTTTTAAACATATTTATTTACATTAACAGCATAAATCAAATATTCTATTTTGTTGAAACTCGAGTACGTTTATTCCATGAGAAGTTAACAGCGTAACTTTTAGGTTTAACTGTTTTCTCTTTGTGCGGTTCTTCGATAAACCAGGGCCATCCGTTCTTTTCACAAAAAGCCACCGCATCATCTTTATTAGCAAACTCTATTTGTACATTTGATAGAGGGTCCCCGCTAAAAATTAGAAAAAACAATATACTTTTCACATAATTTCATGTGTGTGAATACCTTGAGGACCATCCCATTAACGGATTTTCCCAACGTTCCCTTGTTTCAAATTCCATCGCCCAATGGTTCGTATTATCTGTTCCACTTTGCATAGCATTTTTGGTGGGCATGAATATTTTTACACGTCTACTTTTGACATGTTCTTCTGGTATTCCACTAACTGGTGATATTTCACTCTGAAGAAAAGTACCTATATGTTAATTTATTAGATGTATAATAATAATAAGAAAGTTTATTTACCAACAGACTATAAGTATAAGATGCCAAAAATAAATAAGCACAATAGCACTAACAACAAAATTTGTTACAACAAACAAATGTCATAAAGAACAAAATAATTTACGTTTTACCATTTTATTGTAACAATATGTTTCAAAAGCATTCAACTTACCGGTTTACTTATAGTGATTGTAGCTTCATCTTGGGCTCGTTTCTGAATCATATCTTCCCTCTTCATCAAAGCCACACTTTTGTTAATTTGCTTAGCATCCTTTTGGCTTGCAGCCTTATTAATATCAGCAAAATTACTTATAGTAGTTGAGATATTGGCAGAATATCTACAAGTTACATAAATTCTAGATATAGATACAAAACAAAATGAAATTATTTACGTCTTTAAGAAACTTGTGGTAGGTATTCTCGTTTTTAAAATTAGCGAAGCCATCATTTCTAAAATGTTTTCAATGTAGTTCCTATAGTGTTTTTATTAATAACATTTAATTCATTGACTTAGGTTATATAAAAAGTAGTCAAATGTCAAACTGTACTGTATGTCAAACGCTACTTATGGTTGGATTCGTTAAACGCAGTAATTACTATTTTGGTCGCATTCACTAAGAATTTATGCTACTTTTATCAAAGCTTTTATATAGCGTATTTTCGTTGATTGAAAAGTCTTATCAATGGTATTTTATAATTATTATCAACCTTAATAAACTTACTCTGTTACCTTTATGTGCACGGAATATAACCAAATGTAACATTAATTTACTGTTTGATTATAGGTGCTTTCTTTCATGCAACTAAATTGAGCAACGTAGGGATTCCAGTCAATCTGACTATTTCAGCTCATCTTCATGTCATTAACTGAATTCTATCTACCCGCTTTCTGTTAAGAGTTAAAAAATCTTATTTATTTTTTAAGTGAGTCGTTAAAAAAGAAGGATTTCAGATACGGAATACCTTGTTCATATTTACGGAATGTTGACTAAATTAAAACAAGTAACTTTATAATCTATGTTAAAACGTTGCGTGTCAATTTTGCCTGTTTTCCGACTGCTGATGCTATACCAGTAATTTGACAATAAATTTTTGTTTCCTCTTGTTCGGTAATTTGATAATAAGATTGACAATAATTACTTAGTTCAGCTATTTTTCGTCTGTCGTTCAGGTAAGTTGACATCACTTTGCCAATAACTTTTTTCGGCAGATATATATAAAAGCAGTTTCATAAGACGATCCTTCGATAATTATAGCCAACATAAGTGTTGCAAAAATAAAAATTTCGAATCGCCTGCTGTAAGTTTGCAAGAACACTTATGTTGGCCATAATTATCGAAGGATCGACTTATGTAACTGCTTTTATATATACATGGTGATTCATAACTATCAGGACATAGGCTAAGGGCTGGTTATTTAGGCTAAAATATGACCATACGACCCAATATTCCTTAATAAAATATTGGCGTGGAAAAAGATACAGAGCGTTTAAATTAAATTTTTAAAAATTTTTTGTTAATAATTTTACTGTAAATTTATTAATTCTTATCAAAATCGGCAGAGAGACATAAATTTAGACCAAGAACATTATTTTATGTAATATTTTACAATTTGTTGTAGGAGGCGCCACCTGAATGATTCCTGATGATGAAATCGATTGGTAACTTTTTTTGAAAAAACTTTTTAGTGATTTTTATTAGAGAATATGACGTAAACATCATTTCTACACAATATTGATACTCCTGATAATTTCATCTGTTTCTGAGAAAAACGCAGTTGAACAATTCGTAGTGTCAGAAGGGGATTTCAAATATTACTTCATTTATTAAGGGTACGTTTTGAACTGTCAGATAATTATGCTTTTCTGTAGATTTTAATAAGGATTGATAAATTTATAGTGAAATTATCTAACGCCTTGTATCTTTTTCCACAGCAATATTTTATTAAGGCGTATTGTGTCTTATCGTCATATTTTGGTTTAAATAAACCGCACTTAGCCTATGTCCCAATAGTTATGAATCACCCTGTATATCTGTCGACAAAGTTGCTTTAATGCGAATGCCTTTACGAACGTGATCGTTAACACGAGTCGATACTAGGTGTTGCAAAACTTATTGTTCAAATAACTTTTTGTTTGACTATTTTTCCTCTGTCGTTTCTGTAATTTTACATGACTTTGACAATAATTTGTTTGTTTGACTATTTTACGTTTGTCGTTCCGGCAATTTGACAATATCTTTATCTTTATTTACGGGTAATACCATTTTACAAATAATGTACATACATATGTTACACTAAAAATTAAGAATAAATACATGGCTCTTATATCTAAAGAAAGAATATGGATATATTTAAGAAAAAGAGAATATCTTGAAAGTAAATTAATAAGAGTAAAACCTAAATCTATAGAATGTAACAGTAAAATTACTAAGCCATACATATAAATTAACATTTAAAGTAATAAAAAACATGCACATACCAATACTAACAATTTAGTGTAATACAATAGATTTTTTTATACGTAATCGCGGATTTAATGTACAAAAATAACATTTAATTTAATTTTTTAGATATATTCAACGTAAGTTTACTACGGCGGCACCAATTATTAAATCTATCAAGATCTTCTTGCATGTTAAGGGAATCAGTATTAGATTTTATTTTAAGAAAAATTTTAAGTCGTCAGCATAGAGTAAGTATTGGCAACAGGTAAAGCAGGTAGAGATGTCATTTACAAACAAATTGAATAAGAGAGGGCCGAGATGAGACCCTTGGGGTACCCCGGATGTCACCGATATTGGTAGCGATACCATGTTACCAATACGTACCAACTGGGATCTACCAAATAAGTATGAACTGATCCACCTTAACAGTACACCTCCAACTCCCATACTACTGAGCTTTTCCAGTAGAAGTTTATGATCAACAGTGTCAAACGCCTTGGAGAAATCAGTATAAACAGAATCTACAATTAGACTTTCCTCCAAGGCGTTCACCACATACTGGCCAAAACAAGCAAGTTCGTCGTAGTTGAGCAACCTGATCTAAAACCATGTTGGCTATCAAAAATTACGGAGCCAAGGTGCCCCGATAAATAAGTAGCCATTATTTTATCCATTATTTTAGCTATACATGGTATGATAGAAATTTGACTTACTTAATACAAATGTGCATTCTTTAAGTAGGATAGTAGGTAATCCATCAGAGCCAAGAGAGCTAGAAGATTTTAATTTGGATAGTTCGGTGGTGTACACATTTGAGATGGTAATCACGGGGCCATGTTGTAAGTTAATGTGGTTCAGGTCAGAAGCGGAATACATTATAGGTGTGGGTGTGTGTGGGTTATAAACTGATCCAAAGAAATCAGAAAATAACTCCAAGATATTATCAATTCCCGTAGCAGTAACCCCATCGTGGATAAATGAGTCTGGTAGTGCTGAGCTACTAGTTCTTTCCGAATTAACATGTTTCCAAAATGCGTTCGAATTTGATCTTTTTGTCTGTCGTTTGGGTAATTTGACAATAAGTTCGACAATGATATATTTGTTTGAGTATTTTATGTCTGTCGTTCCGGTAATTTGACAATGACTTTGACAACAACTTTTTTGTTCGACAATTTCTTGTCTGTCGTTCCGGTAATTTAACAATGACTTTGACAACAACTTTTTTGTTTGACTATTTATCGTCAGTCGTTCCGGTAATTTGACAATGACTTTGACAACAACTTTTAGTTTGACTATTTTTTGTCTGTCGTTCCGGTAATTTGACAATCTGACAACAACTTTTTGTTTGACTATTTTTCGTCGGTCGTTCCTGTAATTTGACAATGACTTTGGCAATAACTGTTTTGTTTGACTATTTTTTGTCTGTCGTTCCGGTAATTTGACAATGATTTTGACAACAACTTTTTGTTTGACTATTTTTCGTCGGTCGTTCCGGTAATTTGACAATGACTTTGGCAATAACTGTTTGTGTTTTTTTTTTTGTGTTTTTTTTGTTGTTTTGTTTGTTTTTTGTTTGTTTTGTATTTGATTTTGATTTTTTTTGTTTTTTGTTTTGTTTTGTAATTTGATGGTTTTGATTTTTTGTTTGGTTTTTTTGTTGGTTGTTTGTAATTTGATGATTTTGTAATTTTTGTTTTGTTTTTTTTTTTTTTGTTTTTTTAATTTTATGGTTTTGAAATTTTTTTTTTTGTTTTTTTTGGTTGTTTTTGTAATTTGAAAATATTTTTATATTTTTGTTTTGTTTTTTTTTTTTTGTTTTTGTAATTTTGTAATTTTTAATTTTGTTTTATTTTTGTTTTGTTTTTTAATTTTATTTTTTAATTTTGTTTTGTTTTTTTTTGGTTGTTTTTTAATTTTATATTTATTTTGTTTTGTTTTTTTTTTTTGTTTAATTTTATATTATTTTTTTTTTTTTTTTGTTTAATTTTATTTTTTTTTTTTTTTTTTTTTTTTGTTTAATTTTATTTTTATTTTTTTTTTTTTTTTTTTTTTTTTATTTATATTTTTTTTTTTTTTTTTTTTTTTTTTTTTTTTTTTTTTTTTTTTTTTTTTTGTTTGACTATTTTTGTCTGTCGTTCCGGTAATTTGACAATGACTTTGACAACAAATTTTTGTTTGACTATTTTTTGTCTGTCGTTCCGGTAATTTGACAATGATTTTGACAACAACTTTTTGTTTGACTATTTTTCGTCTGTCGTTCCGGTAATTTGACAATGACTTTGACAACAATTTGTTTGACTATTTTTCGTCTGTCGTTCCGGTAATTGAAATGGATTAATTTTTTTGGTTTTTTTTGTCAGTGATTTTAAAAACAGTAATTTTTCAATGATTTTGAAAATAAATTTTTTGTTTCTTTTTTTTTTTTTTTTTTTTTTTTTTTTTTATTTAAAAAAATTTAAAAAAAAAATTTATTTAATATTTTTTTTTTTTTATTTTAATAAATTAAAAAAATTTAAAAAATTTTTATTTTTATTTTAATAATTTAAAAAAATTTTAAAATTTTTTTTTTATTATTTTTTTTTTTTTTTTTATAATTTAAAAAAATTTTAAAATTTTTTTTTATATTTTTTTAATATTAAAAAAAAAAAAAAAAAATAAAAAAATTATTTACTATTTTCGTCTGTCGTTCCGGTAATTTGACAAATTTGACATTTGAAAATAAATTTTTTTTTTATTTTTTTTTGTTTTTTTTTTTGGTAATTTAAAAAAAAAAAAAAAATTTTTTAAATATTTTTATATATAATTTTAATAAATTAAAAAAAAATTTAAAAAAAACTTTTTTTTTGACTATTTTTCGTCTGTCGTTCCGGTAATTTGACAATGACTTTGATCAACAACTTTTTGTTTGACTATTTTTCGTCTGTCGTTCCGGTAATTTGACAATGACTTTGACAACAAATTTTTGTTTGACTATTTTTGTCTGTCGTTCCGGTAATTTGACAATGACTTTGACAACAATTTTTTTTTTTTATTTTTGTTTTACTATTTTTTTTTTTTGTTTTGTAAAATTTTAGAGTTTTTTGACAACAACTTTTTTTTTGACTTTTTTTTTTTTTTTTTTTGGTTTTTTGTCATTGATTTTTTCAATTTTTTTTTTTTTTTTTTTTTGTTTGTGTTGGTTTTTTTTTTTTTTTTGACTATTTTTGTCTGTCGTTCCGGTAATTTGACAGTGATTTTGACAACTTTTTTGTTTGACTATTTTTCGTCGGTCGTTCCTGTAATTTGACAATGACTTTGGCAATAACTGTTTTGTTTGACTATTTTTTGTCTGTCGTTCCGTTAATTTGACAGTGATTTTGACAACAAGTTCTTTGTTTGACTATTTTTCGTCGGTCGTTCCGGTAATTTGAAAATGACTTTGGCAATATCAATTTTGTTTGACTATTTTTCGTCTGTCGTTCCGGTAATTTGACAATGACTTTGACAACAAATTTTTGTTTGACTATTTTTTGTCTGTCGTTCCGGTAATTTGACAGTGATTTTGACAACAACTTTTTTGTTTGACTATTTTTCGTCGGTCGTTCCTGTAATTTGACAATGACTTTGACAACAAATTTTTGTTTGACAATTTTTTGTCTGTCGTTCCGGTAATTTGACAATGACTTTGACAACAAATTTTTTTTTTGACTATTTTTTGTCTGTCGTTCCGGTAATTTGACAGTGATTTTGACAACTTTTTTGTTTGACTATTTTTCGTCGGTCGTTCCTGTAATTTGACAATGACTTTGGCAATAACTGTTTTGTTTGACTATTTTTTGTCTGTCGTTCCGTTAATTTGACAGTGATTTTGACAACAAGTTCTTTGTTTGACTATTTTTCGTCGGTCGTTCCGGTAATTTGAAAATGACTTTGGCAATATCAATTTTGTTTGACTATTTTTCGTCTGTCGTTCCGGTAATTTGACAATGACTTTGACA
>JALBCR010000004.1:27500-235000 GCA_030710515.1 Abscondita cerata
CGCTAACACGAGTCGACACTAGACGTCGCAAAACTTATAGTTCTAATAATTTACGTTCACGCCATTAATGGTTAACTTAATTTTGATGCATGGAATAACCATAGGATTCAAGCGACGAACAGCGTGTCTTTAACAAGGAAAGGAAAAAATCATCAAATGCAGGTACTTACGATTTTGCAACTAAGTCCACTCACCTTCAATCCACCAACGCTCGACGAGAAACTTCGTCACGGAATCTCCAAATTGCCGGTAAGTTTAATTTCCATTTGGCGAAGTCAATGACAACCTCAAAATCAATTTTCTTTCTTAAAATGCAGCGTTCTGGCCACAAAAGACTATTATCACAAGAAAGCAAACTTGCACACGAACTTCGGATTTAATTATCAACTTTTATAATTTTACTTTTTACTTGTTTTTTAATAAATAATCTACACCAGAAAATGAACTTTTATTTTTACACCAGAACATGCAGTTTTACCTTCTTAACTCTAACACTAACTCTAACACTAAAACTGCTCTACGCGCGCCCTCTTACTCTTCCGTTCCGTTTTAATATTTCATGGCGCGCTATTTTAAATTTATTTTCTTAACATCAACAATATTTGTCTGGCCCTAGATTGCCTGTCGCAAGCCAAACACTGATTTAGGAAATATTAATACTCTTCGGTAGCAGCGGCGTCATCCGTAAGGTGGTAAAATAAAACCATTGGTACACATTTATTTTTTACTCTCACACACATAACTTTAGGTGCAAACATTTCACTGAACTTAACATTCAATGCGTTCTAGTTACAGAACTCAGGAAGGAATCGGAATTAATTTTTGTGCAGGCGCACTAACACTAATACAACAGGGAACTTCACTGTTCGGAATGAGTTTCTAACAAATATCATCCACCAAAAATAGTCCGACAAAGCACATGTTCTCCACAAAGTTAATCAAACCGTTCCACAAGCAGTTATCGGGTTTCCACTAAATTCCAATTCTTCATATACTCGCCTAGGATATATAAACACCTAATGTTTAAGGGGTTAAAAAAACGACACACTTTCAACCGATATACATGGTGTCCCGATGTTCCGTGTACATAGAGCTACTGTAGATTTCTGGGACTCAAATATGCCGATTTAATCCAAATGACCTTAGTCCAAAAGTTGAGAGTTTCCGAAATCAAAGTTATTATTTTTTATAAGTTTTCTTGGATAATTTTCTTAATAATTTCTCAAGAATGAGAACGGATTTTGAATTCTGATCCCAAAAAACCGTTTTTCGTGCAAATAGTACAACTATTAAGAAAATTATCCAAGAAAAACTAATAAAAAATAATAACTTTGAAACTATCAACTTCTGAACTTAGCTAATTTGGGTTAAATCGGCATATTGCCCAGAAATCTACAGAAGTTCTATGTACACGAAACACCCTGTATAACCAAGTTATTGAACATGAAAATTCGCTGTGTTTCTAGAACTCCGTTTGAGAACATTCCATCATCTTCTAGATTATTATCTTTCACATATAAAAGCGTCATCATAAATTTAGGAATGAGTTCGAAGTTATCAGTCGTCATGTTAAGTTGATATAAAATAAATGTATGTAATGGCATTGATTATAATCAATGGTAATGGTTAATGTGTTTTTATACAAGTTAGTGTAAAATAAATTCGATCCGCTGTGTTTATTAACCTTGCGCTTCTAAGTGCGATAACGAAAACAAACAACGATAAAGTCCGTAACAATATCATCTTCGACTTCCTCGCCTAAAAATGTCAGGTTTTATTATCCGAAATACACTTAATTTTGTGGGGAATAAAACATTTATAACCTTTTTAAAACACAGGTGTGTTCTGAATTGGAGTATGCTTCAATAATATCGAGACCTTATAACCATTTCACTAGGTAAAGTTAGAAGCTATGCAGCGAAGCTTTCTAAAGACATTTGATATAGGCATTAACGAAATTTACCCTACGAGAGGTTATCTAATTATGAAAATCTTAATTCCATTTGAAACCTTTTTAATGCGTATCCAATGGAAGCAGTCCAAGTACTGACCGCGCGCGACGTTGCTTAACTTCGGTGATCGGACGATGATCGGTTAAGTTTAAAAGCAAAATGCATATTCTTCAATCCATAAGTAATTCATTAAGACATTGCCATACACCGAAAAGCATGCGTAAAATTACAATTACTTGACTATGTAGGACTTCAGTCCTGTAACGCTTCACAGTACACGTAAAGATTTTTGGAAGAGTTTTCCTTTGTCTTTAGATCTACAGCAGGCACTACTACCAAATACAACGACTACCAGTACTACTACTACTACTACTACTACTACTATCGTCATTGATGAGTAAATGCATTGAAGATGCACCATTCCATCCATATTTAGGTACAAACTTTTATGTTTTAATTACTGTGTCACGGCGACCTTTTAAGGTTATAAACGAAAGAGACAAACCTAAACCAAGTTCAATAACCAGTACCAACCGCTTGTGATGAGTATGGTTAGTTTATGAGATTTACGAAATACGCCCTAAAAAACCACTAAAAAAGTTACGTTAATATTTAGGACTGATTTATTGTATGTACCTACAAAATAACTTAAAGTTTAATCAAACAATTTTATATAGTTACAAGGTTGAGTACTCAAATTATTATAATGATTAATAATACATTGAAGTAGGTATATAGTTTATTTGTACTTTATAATTCACAAAAACCGGCACCATTCGGTGGCTGAGCTGCGATTCCTCGTTTGTTTAATCTGCATGTGTGTTCTTCTAACCTATGACCCGCTTTGCTTGAAGTATCCGCATCTTTTACCGACCACAACTTTTCAGCGGTGGCACTAGCTCTAGGCCACATTCTTGATTCAACATTGTATTGATTTACGACTTCTGCCCACATGCAGGCTTCTCCTCCAAGGATTAAATTTTGTTGTGTTTGACTACCCGGAAATTTAGTTGGTTCACAATCATAGTATTTTACCCAATCCCCTCCCGTGCTTAAATGATCTAAATACCAACATGATGATAATAAGTAGTAAATCCGGCTTTGGTTACCTAAAACCGAAAACTGTCATGAAATGCAGATAAAATATTTAAATTGTATACCGAATTCATTGTTGATTCCCAACCACCCTTCCACACATGTACTATAGTTTCGTTAGGTAACTGCACCCCGTTGGTAAATACTTCTTCCCAAACAATTGCTCTTGCTTTCAATTTATCTGACATATTAATAATTTTTGAATATAGTAACTCTCAAGTTGGAAATATGATGTTATATTATGCGCTTGCATAAACGTAGTAATTTTTGATTACTACTCCTAAAATAAAAAAAAAACACATTAAAATTGTAGGAATCTACTTTACGAAACAAGTGCTCACCAACACTCAAACTCAACTTCATCTGCGCCTAAATGTAAATAATTGTCTGGGAATACGTCCACTACTTCAGTAAGAAACTTCTCCATGAATTCGTAAGTAAAATTGTTCGTAGGATCCATGGGTCCGTATTGTCCGGTGGAAACATTGTTTTTGTAACAAGGACTTAACAGTTGTGGAAATGCTTGACCCCATGAGCGGGTATGTCCTAAAATTACAAAATGTTAGCAAACACTTTTTCTTACAGATCGTAAGTTTTTTTGATTTACTCCTAATGAAATGCTACAGCAGTTTTTTTTGAGATCTCAAAGTGCTTTAAAATTAGACAGGATACTGATTCAAGCCGTAGGGACGGAAAAAGGATTTGTGACCCAAAACATTCACTCTAATATTTGCCATTTTTTTTAAGAATCTGTCATAGAAACCTCGGCGAGGAGCATCTCATAAGCAATCCAGAATATCAGAAAATGCTACCAAAAAAGTCCTAATCAAGTGTTTCGGATATTAAAAAACGCTAAACTACCTAACAGGAGAAAAAAACATAGCACGCTAAAAGACAACAATGAGATCATCATCCTATACCAGCAGGTAAAAAAGCACCACCATTCTGATGAGCTATCAAGATCACGACAACGAAGTACAAAAATTGTTACAATATGGAACGTACCGACTAATAACCACAGATGCTACAAGGTATTTGAATAAAATTAAAAAGATTAAAATGTACACCTGCCAACTCAGGTTTGTTAAAGAAACATATAAAAAGAAAACACCGCTAAGACCCATCGTCAGTTTGATACTGCAACCATACGCTGAAGGGGCAGAATTTTTAGTAAAAAATCCAAACCCGATCGTATCAACGATATAAGGGTAGCATCAAATAACATGCTTATTGAATAAACTTGATAATGTGAACTAATATTTTATTGAATCTTTTGTATACTTTACTTATGCTACTAGATTTTAAATTATAACCCTTTATGGTCAAACTACAACTCGACTATAACTTTCTTTTTTCATTCCCCTAACACTTTAAGTTTTCTCACCACTTTAGTTAAAATGCTCCCCCAACCATTACGCTAATTTTGTCCTAAAAAATGCTCCCTGCCAACTAAGTAATCGAGATGTTTCGCAAAAAAGTACGAGAAGGCATTAGCGAACTAAGCAAAAAAAAATATCCACTTCATCTACAAAGATCAACCATACAGGCAAAGAGTAAAGGTACATACGCGCTAACCATTGCCACACATAACAAGTATATCATGGCAAACCTGCATTTCCGAATTATTGAAACTGTCGTACTCAAACACTGTGGCTATAATACATAAATGAAGCCTTTATCTTTGGAGATATAAAGCAAACGAATTATTAGACATATTTTTAGACCAATTCATAGGATTACAATAAGACAATCAAATTCACAATTGAAATCAAAGAAAAAATCAACTACTATTTCATGTAATGTGTAATCAACTAGAAATTCCTAAAATACACAACCCACATTACAAGAAAATGGATTCTTCTAAAAAGACCATATTATGAGTAAAGTTTTAAAGCCACGTAAAAACAAGAATCAACAAAAGGAAGCTGCGGTTGCATTGCTACTATACATTAAAGGCGCCGACAAGATCAACAAGGTCTTAAACAAACACATCATCAAAAAACATCCCAAACAATAAGATGGATGTCGAATCACAAGGAACCTAGAAAATATTGCTAAAATTACGACAGTTGTTCCGTAGAATATAATAATTAATCTGAGACGCGAAGATCAGAACGCCACACAGCATGTCAGAAAAATGTCCCACAAAACCAGAAGAATTATTAAGTAATTGAAAAATTGGCAAATAAACTGAATCCCAGGGACGACACACAAAGACTACCAAGTGAGTGGAAACCAATACTTTCTATTATCAGAATAAGATGACCTGTTACTCCACAAACGAAACCAACAACCAAAGAGATTAACAGAGAAGTTACGTTACAAAGCACTAAAAACGAAGCTCCAGAGGAAGAAAACTTTAGCCATCGCCTCCGAAAACCACATGCGTTGAAACGTGACACAGGAAGTAAAAACGAACCTTCAACAGCAGAAAGAATAAGTAAAATGTGTGTCTGGCGACATCTCGTGTAAACATTGACACGTATAAATAGTATAAACTAAGAAAAATGCCAACAGTTAACTGTAACGGCATGTGTGCGTTAACATGTTGGCATTTTTCTTAGCAGAAAGGATTTCTAGTCTGATACGAAGTATATAGCAACAGCCTAAACCAAGAAGATTTGAAGATTACAAGTGCGATTTTGCCGAAACGATCAAGAACCTAAGTGTTCTTTTAAGAACTATGTATTCGCATCGATGTCAAACCAGGAAGCCAGGAGCAACCTATACACTCCAGTGTGTTCCAAATTGAGTAGGATTGTACAGGCGGTAACAGGAAGAGTTTTGATTAGAAGTTATAGAAGACAGAATTTTATTTGTTTTTTAGAATTGCACCAGTACTAGTTTCCGAAAACTTTCGGTTAAACTTGAAATGCAGTCTATCTTGCTTATTTTAAATGGAAACTAGTATTTTTTATTTCATTTTAGAATTTTGCCGTTATCATATGCCATACCTAATGTTAAACATTTTAATATTTTTAAAATATTATCTAAATTACGAGTTCTCAAGAAATAACGATATTTTTTTTATTAATAAAGTTACTGAGTTGAAACTGTAGCCAGCAAACAAATTCATCCTTGACGGATAACTCCTACAGAGTGTTCTAAACTCATAAGCCAGCATGCCCAACCAAACTCGTTTATAAGATGCTTATTTTAAATGGAAATAAGATATTTTCTGATGTATTTTTTAAAGCAAATTCGTTTGGTATTGACATTCCCTATACCTAAATGTAACCGTTTTAGGATTATTTAGTATTTATGTACCTAACTACTGTTGTACTGCAATAAATTAAACTTTAAGTAGACAGGTTTGTTTATTTGCGTACCTATTGTTTTTGACAATATTTATATAAATAAACGAGCAACAACCAACCAACCTATTTATCTAAAATTCTGTCTTCCATAACTTCTAATCAAAGCATTCGTGTTACACACCCTGTATACAATTTTGGTTAAATGGGCAATGTGCAGAAAAAAGTGAAAACTATAAAATTCAAGATAGCGTACATTAAAAGAAAATAAAATTACAGCACTATCTCAGAAATCGTGTAATTAATTTTTAGGCCGAATAAGAATTTTCCAGTTCTTTCAGTAGAAATCACCATATTAAACTGTACATTATTGTTCATTTAACCAAAACAATCCTACTCAATTTTCATATACTGGATAATAAAAAAAATAATAAAGAATATTAGAAATAAAAGCTATGAAAGTGAAATCATAGCATTTTTTAAAACACAAACCCATAAAATAGATAAGTGGAAAAGATGCCGATAATTGTTAAAATATTAAAATAATGAATAAAGTTGAGGAAAATATAAATAAAATACATGAAGGAAATTATGACGTCTTGGAAATTGGATTTCTTTTCTAAAAAAAGAGAGAAATAATTTTTATTTATTATAAGGGTTTCTACAGCTAATGCTATTTCCCTTCTCTCAGCCAATTCCTCCACTCTTTTCTGTCTTCCCAGTCTCCGTCTTCTAATCCTCTTCCTTCTTCCCATAGAGCTCCATTCTGTTATTTTTTTCAATTGCTTTCACTGCTACTTCTTACATGTCCGTAGTCGGTACCAATTCAGTTATTTCTCTTCTATTCTACTTGTAACATCTTTTTGTACGTCCATTTTGTTTCTTATCTCTTCATTAGGATTTTATTTATTTCTTTTATGTTTCACCCACGTTACCGCACCATATGTCATAATACTCTCTATCATTGACCCATATATTCTTCTTTTTTATGTGTTTTGTTATATGTTTGTCCCATAGTACCGAATTTAGTTGTTTAATGCAAGTTTTGGCTTGTCCGAGTCTACATTTTATGTCTTCTCCTAATGTTCCTTGTTTTGTTATACTGCTTCCTAGATATTTAAAGCCGTTTGTTTCTCTAATTTGTGTGTATTCATCTATTTCCAGTATCTCAAGTCTTTCTTCGCTTGTTGTTAAGTATTCAGTTTTATCAAAATTTCTAGCCCTGCTCTGTTGTATTTGTCTTTAAGCTTCCGAACCATAAATTAAGATCTTTTTCGTCTTGTGTGATGACCTGGTCATCCGCAAAGCTTAGGGTATATAAATAATCATTACGTACTGGGACACCCATTCCTTCGCATTTTTGGTTCCATTTTTTTTAGAGTGTGTTCGAAGTAGATCTTAAAGAGTGTAGGTGATGTTGAGCAACCTTGTAGGAAACCTTTAATTGTTTGAAATTTATTTCTTAGCTTTTGTCCTGTCTTAACGTGTTGTTCTTGTAAATTGTGCGTATTGATTGTATAAGGCTTCTCTGTATTCCCATTTCCTGCATGGCCTGTTTCTTGTAACCAAATCATATGCTTTCTTTATGTTAATAAATGCTAGGTGGATTCTCTATTTTTCGCTTTTTTCTTTTCTATTAATTGTCTGATTGTATATCTGTGATCAACACAAGGTTTCCCCGCTGTGAATCCTGCTTGATCTTTTGTATTTTGTATTTGGTTTTCTAATTTATTTTTTATTATTTTTCCGTATAATCTGCCAATTGATGATATTATGCTGATCCCTCTGTAATTAATTTCTATCTCCTTTCGTAAAAGTTGATATTATATAAGCCTCAGTCCATTCGTCTAGTAGTCTTTCTCCATTAATTGCTCCTACATAGCTTAGTTGTTCCATACTTAATTAATTCATTTGCTATATGCCTCCTGGTCCAGTAGATGTATTGATTTTTAGTGTTTTATTGCTTTCTTTAATTCTTCATCTTCTATTGTTATTTGTGTTGGTTTTATATTCATATGCCTATTTTCTGTTAATAAGTGTTGGTAGTAGCTTTCCTACTCTTTCTGTGATATGTACTGGATGTTAATCTTTTCCGTTGTATTAGTTTTAGTGCTCTAATTTTCTTCCACGATTCCGAGCTTCTCGTTCCTCCTATAACTGTTCTATTTCCTGACATGCCTTTTCCCATGTTTCATTTTTTTCCTTGTTCAGAAGCCTCTTTGTTTCTCTTTTTTTTGTTTTATATTTTCTAAATCTTCTTCCGTTTTGGTGTTCAGCTATCTTTCGTACAAGATTTTTTTTTCCGTTATTACTTCTTTTGTTTTCTGACTTATGTCTACTTTCCAGTTTTTCTGTCTAACTTCTTCTTCGCCTAAGGCTTCAAAAGTTTTACGTGTTCGTATGTTTCTTCTATGCTATTATAATTAAATTCTAATCTACGTTGATATAAGTCTCGTATTGTTTCGTCCTGTAACAGCTGTAGTTTTAGTCTTTTGGCTTTTCTTGAGGATAGGCTTTTTCTGAGTTTGCTTGTTTGATTATGTTGTTTTTGTTTCTCCTCTGGGACCATGGAAAGTATAATTGAGCTACCAGTAGTTTGTGATCGGTTCCACATTCGGCGTCCCTTTTTGCTCTTACGTCCTTTATTATGATTGATGTTTGCTGTTTTACAATAATGTAGTCTATAGGGTTTGCTAATCGACTTAAAGCAGTTGTGGCTTTATCGAATGTGTGGAATACCACCCGGGGAAATGTTTTATTTGAATTTTTCATTCTGGTGTTCGTTGAAATAATAATAATAACAATAATAAAATTTAAATATTAAGTTGGACTTTGAAACAAAAAAAAGATAAAAAAAATGAAGATGAGAATAACATTTAGCGAAATAATAAGAAAAGGAAGACATTGAAGACTACGACCAAGAATGAGAAGTAAAGATCAAAAGACAAGCATACAGAAATTATTTAAGAAAAGAAAGTATTACACAAAATTTAAAAATAATTGAGAATAATTATCGAGGTGGGCGAATCGTACAGTTCTGCTTTAAATCCGCCGTTTGGAACGCATTTCCTTTCGTAAAATTTAATGAAATAATGTGCTTACTTTGTATGCATTTCTGTATAAACGTTGATTAAATTAAATCGTCATATAAATATCGTAAAAATGACTTAACGACTCTTTGAGGTCAAGAATATTAAATAGCAAACATTTTTTTGGTGAAAGGTTTCTGGGCAAAACAAGAAATAAAATTTATGGTGCACTTAAAATTATAAATAAAATAAACGTCTAAGAACGCATAAAAGTGGGCGTAATTTACAAAAATTCATAAGAAAAAGTGAAACACTGAACTTGGAATTTTCTACGACAGTTCCATCCCATAATGAGTCATTTTGATGCATTACTTGTGTCCACTGGTAAAGTAATCAATTAAATTCCATGACCTCCTAAGCTCAGTTTTCTATTTGAACATTCGTTGTATACTATTTAATAATGAAATGATTTTCTCCAGATTTTTCAGAAATGACTAGCTTTCTGTAGAGGTTTATGAATACGAAATTTTTAATGTTTTATTATATTTACCAGGCGTATCAAATTCAGCAATTACTCTAATTCCTCTTGCAGCAGCATACTTAATAACATCAGAAACATCCGATTGACTATACACAAAATTAGGAAGATAAGCCCCTTTCTCACTAAAAATAAATCCTGTTAATAAGAACCTACAGCAAAATTTAACTAATACCTCAATTCTGGATAGCTTTTACTGACGTATGGAAAACTTTGATCGTCTGTTATATGCCAATGAAACACGTTTAGTTTATTGTATGAAAGGGCATCCAGCGTTTTCTTTATTTTTGACATTGGTATATAATGCCTAGATGTATCCAAGAGTACACCTCGATGTTGATATCTCGGAAAATCAAATATCGACGTACAATTAATTTGTAACTGTAAGTGTAAACGTCATTATGCTGTTGTATTTTAAAATTAATGATTACTGCTTTATCGGACGTAGGTATTAATAACTGCGAAAATGTTTCCAGACCTCTTAAGATACCCCACACACTTTGAGACGATAAGAGTGTGGTTGCGTTTTCCGCTGTTATTGTTAGCAAATCTACAACAAAATTTATGAAAACTAAAAATTTTATATTTCAGTTAAACTTACATTGTTCAGTCATTGAAATGTCTGGTATCTCGTTATCCTCGCACGCTTCTGATAAATCAACATCTAGAGAATCCAAATAGCCCACAAAGCTCTTGTCGGTTTTCCATGGTTTTGGTGGATTTTTTCCGGAATTTCTGGTCGTTGGTAGAGTTTCATATGCTATTATGTTCCTGTATCTTTCAAACGCATTAGTTAAGATGTTGCAACTTTTAGAAACTACCTAAAAAAATTAATAACAGTTGTTTAATGGTCGTTTCCTGATAACGTAGAGTTTATATCTTCTCCTGATGTTGTAGATTTATTCTTGTGGTTTTGCCAGTTAAGTGAAGCTTTCTAAAGTTTCTGAAGAACCTACTAATAATAATCTAAAGTCAAGAATAAATCTACAGAATCCAAGGAACTTCACATCAAGTTTTTTAAATTATTCTCTACTAAACTATACTTTTCGCAGCCAACACAAGTAGTAGTAGTAGTAGTAGTAGTAGTAGTAGCGACGCTGCAGTCACGTGATTTTAGGTAATGTGGTTGAATGCAAGCAATCATTATTAGTTATGACGTTACTAACAGCTATTTATGTAATGAGTCCTAAAATTACGTCTTTATTGACGAGTCTTATGTTTATTAATAAACATAAGGTGAAGCAATAAAGCTTAATTATGGACGAATTGCATACAAGGCTTTATGTTCGACTGTTAAAATTGGTTTATTAAAAGAAAAAGGTTAATCAAGAATTTACCAACAAATTAAAGTGTGCTTTGTTTCTGTTGTCTGGCTACAACGACGTTTGTTTGGTGTGAAAATTTTGAAAAAGCCAGATGCAGGCGTGCAGTTCTAGTTGAAATGAATGAGGAAAAAACTCGGGAAGAAATACCCCAAATCGCAGCTGCTGCAAGAGATTGGCTATTACCATTAAAATCCAAGCATTTACATAAAGAAACTTATAGTGCTATAGAAAAAGGTGTTCTAGTAAGGACATTCCAACAACTTGTAAAGGCAGCATCCTAGCGTATTTCAATAGCGATCTTTCGCGGTATAAAAGTTCATCATTATGGAGCAAATATTCCATGTTACGCTCAACGATAAGTCTTCGGGAAGGAATCGACATCAGTAAATTCCCAAGTGTCATTTTTTTCTTGAAACGGAAAAGTGAGGGATATAAGCTGAAATAAGTCTTGATACTAGCTCAGAACCACATAGACGAATGTTTCATTAAAGCTGACAACAAAGACCATTTATTTAACAAACTAAGAATCTTCAGTAATATTTTGGCTCCTGCTAAAACCTTATTTGTTTCAGGTTGTCCTGATATTTGGAATAGCTGGTAGCTGTAGGCACCAGGAATTGCTGATTTTATTGACAACGTGTGTCACAGATCATAAAACGCACTGTCTTATGAATTTATAATTGTTCCTGGGAAACTCAAAAGTGTTAATTTCCTTGAACTTGTCAGAAAATACATGACCCTTTGACCGAACAAAACAGGGCACAAAAAAGGTTTTTCATTAATTACACCAAAGAAAAATGTACCGTTCAACCAGTGTACCAGCTCCCGTTGCCAATTATCTAGAGTTGGAGAATTATTTTTCATATACATGGCACCGCTTCATGTGTAGTTCGGCTACCCTTTTAGCTAATGCAGAAGCTAGCATGAAACAAGTAAAAAGACACGGGGGTTGGCGTTCGAGCACGCTGGCAGAGGGTTACATTGAAGCCAGTGAAAAGACTAAAAATGGCATTGCGACAAAGACAGTAGGTCAAGCAACCGTCAACAAAACGCATCAAAATCTGCTTTAGTAGAAAGTAAAGAAGTTGAAGGAATGAGTATATCGGGTAACAATGATTGCGTTATAAATGTTACGAATTATTGGAGTAATAATAATAATTAATAGTGTTATTGTAAATAAAGTATGAAGGTACCTAATACTTGTGAATATAAAAATAAAGACTTTGACAGAACTGAAAATAAAATTTTATTTATTTTACTCGATCAATAAAGAGCTACTTTATGGCCGTCAAAGTGTACCAGAAACTGAACTTTATGATCCAGTCGTACATAATAGTACATTATATTATAAGTGAGAGAAATGCATCATTATAAATGCGTGTGAGAGCTTTATAATGGCATTTCTCTTGCGTGTGATATACGACGTTTTATTTTACACCAGCAGTTTTTGCAATTTGTAACGGACTCGTAAGTTATTTTTGCGAAATTTTCAAGTAATTGTAATTTGTGTTCACTACTCTAGTGTTGCTCGCGGAAACCATAGCATCCTTAGGCGGTATTTAAAAAGTAACGATTTATATGAGAGTTTTTGGATATCGTAAAAACAAATACAGTAACGCTGGAATCACGTGAGAATCTTCTCCGCATGCGCTTACGTTGTTACGCATGCGCATAAAGCACTCGCGTGTTGGTGAAGGTGATACCAAAATTATTCGATGAAATAAGGTGCAGCAGAAAAAGAATGGAAGGAAAATCTGGAGATGTATTTAGAATGGAGAAAGGTCTCAGGCTAGGGTGTGCAATAAACCAGAAGTCTCAATGAGTTTTTGAGACAGTAGTCCCGTACTTAGCCATCAAAGTATAGACGTGGTGTTCTAACGAGCTCATGTTCTGAGCACTGCTTCTGTGAAAATTCATTGATGGCGTTGCCAGATTGTTCAACGTCTGCACTATTTTTTTTGAAGTTGGGTTGCTTTGAACAAAAAAAACTAGTTCTAAAGGAGTTATTTCTAGCTCAATATCAATAACGTTTTGAAATAAATTTTTCTGGAGTCTGGATTGTATGTAGTAATTAAGTAGTTTGTTTGAATTCTTAGTTTTGAAAATAAAAAATTTTTTAGTTTCTTCTACCGCGACATAAAAGTTATATTGCACTAAGCAAAGATATAATCATCCGATTACAAAAACAAGGTCGAGTTATATTTGTTGAGATTATTTCTAGAGCCAATAACTGTATTATGAAGTCCGTAGAACGTAGAATTTCATAGCTTTCTAATGATAAGGTTCTAGGAATCTAACTCTTACGTAAACATCCGCAAACATTCGTAAGAATTACATACCTACAACCATCTCATTAGAAAGCTTATGAAATTCTACGTTCAACGGCACATAAACAATGACGTGGTGCAATTTGAAAAAATCATGTTATCCATGAATTTAGGAAGTTCAACCATTGTTAGTATATAAAAACAATGGATCAACTTAAATAATTGATTAGTCAAAACTTAGTAAGGTTGGAAAGGTGAACAACTAGCTTTAGTTACCACATGTAATGCATAATAAAACCGTATGATAAATAAAGTCACGTTAGAATTGCCCAAGAAATTCAAATTCGCAATAAAAAATGAGTAGTTACATTTAAAAAACATAACTTCGGTATACCGCGCTTTTATGAAACACTCTGTATAAACTAAAATAATTTTAGAATGTGCAGCTCATCAATCTGTACTACTTTTATTAAAAAAGTTTTTTTCTGCATCCAATATCTTCCGACATATCGCCCGTGCTCGCATTAATGGCCCACCCGGTATATCACTTATTGTGGGCGATGTAACCAGGCGGTGAAATGAACGGGTTTTGAAATTTTTTTAGTGAGTTCAATTTAAATAATTCATTACTCAAATCTCAGCAACGTTGGAAATGTGAACAACTAGCTTTAGTTAGCACATGTAATGCATATTAAAGCTACAAAATCGTTGTTGTAATCAAGAAATTTTGGGCTTTGTGACCAGTCAGCGAAACGAATAGGCGGCGTTGTGACATAGACCCAAAATAGTCCAGTTGCAGTTGCATATATGGTGATAGTATAGTAACTCGTTCGAAATGAAAATAAAATTTTCAGCTTAAATTGATAGGAATTAATTTATGCTAATGTCATCATCTGTCAGTTATTTCATCGTTCCGTTATAATTATTATCCCTGGTTGTAATTGTGTGTTATTCGTCGTTTATCGTTAATTTTGTTCATTTAATTGACAACTTGATGAGATAATCATTTATAGAAAACCTATATTATTATCAAGATTGGGATGAGTGCTAGTTGCCTCGTGTACTGCGACCAGACGTGATCTTTTGTGTCCCTTTTTGTTGAACTCACAAGAGATCTATATTCTTGATGAAGTTGATCAGTCTCTTGGTTGGTAGTTGGTGGTAATTCTTCCTTGTTGATGAGGGTATTTCCTAGATATTTCATTCTCTTTGGGCACAAGGCCGAGCACTTTATGTTGATGTGATGCGTCATTTCCGTTCCTCACCACAGTACCTATATGTGTCATCATCCGACAGTCTCATACATCTCAGCTGATATCTATATTAAATGTGACTTTTTAGTGGCCATACAAAGCTTTTTAGCTCACTTTTCTTCAAGTCCATAATGTCCCATCCTCTTTTTATTTGGGTGGAGGAATTTCTGAAAGTTCCTTTGACCAAAGCCGTAAGTGGGAGATGGTCCAAAAAAGGTTTAGCTGAGTCGAGTTTACAATCTGATTGGCTGTATTCCTGGCTCCTAGACAAGCTCAACTTTATTGTTGTCCCCCAGTTGGTTTAGGGATTGTACCACTCGTGAACTTTTCTTTTGATTTCAGGGTATTGCCTTGTAAAGCTTTTAATGCCGCTTGGCTGTCTGTTACTTGCTGGGGGTCAGCAACTATGTTTTGCCTATCATCTTGCGGCATGACTATAACGTTTTTATCGCCTTGTTAGTTATAACCCGTAAGGTGAAATAAAAATTTAGCATCAGACTCCTATATTAGTTTTTGCCTACTTCGTTTAAACATACAAGTTTTACTTAAAAATGGGTAATTTGTGTCCTCTGTACATTAGAACTTTTCATAAAACTAATAACGTTTATTATACCAATAATATTGAAGGAAGATTAATATTTTATGGCATAACTTATATAAATTTTCTAATGATGTATGTGTAAAAATAAATTGATTACGTTATTTACAGCGTAATAAATAATACGATCTTTGACTTTTACCGTTTCTATAGCTATATAAACATTAAATGTTTACAATCTAATGAAGATATCAGCCAGTAGTAATCGCAAAATGCAAAACGTTGTACGGTAAGTACCTTACTGTTTAATTTATTATATTGTAAATTTTGCTTAATTTGTCGAATTGATTATTATCGGTTTTAATTTATCTGGTTGCACAAACGCTAGTTAAACGTGTTGTTAGGTAACTGTCCTTCTGATTGGTTAAAGTTTGAATTTTAAGTCTACTGATTGGCTAAAAAATTGTTAACGGATTTTGTTAATGACTAATTAGGATTTATGCAATTTATGTATATCATTTTCATCAAATTTTAAATAGTGGTAATCGAACAATCGGAAGAGAAACTTTTAAAAAGTATTCGCTCAATAAAATTTTTGTTAAAATGGCAGTGTTTACGGTTGGTAAAATTTCCAAGGTTGTATAGTGTCGGTAAAGTTTAAACTCAAAAAGGTCTATTATTCACCTCGACATTGAACTGATTTGGACATACGAAAAAGAGGAATGAGGTAAGGCGGGGACGGTGGGGTTAAGGATTGATGGTTCACAAACTAAAAATTAGATGTTCTAACTGGGGTCAAGCTATTGGATGGTCTGCGACCTTTATATTCTGCCTGATTTTTTTCATTAAAAAAATTTCAACCATAGAGATATTATCAAAATCTATTTGGTCTGTATTGTCTGCCCAACGTTATGGTCTAAAAATCAGTTTGTTTATCTGATTAAACCACAAGAACAACGAACACGATATACACCTTTGGAAGAATATATCTTTGTTAATATATTTGGAGACGTTATGATCTTTTGAATCTTGCCATAATCAGAAGATGCATTAAGAAAGTTTAAAATACTAGCAATTCGTATCTTCACTATTTTCTTATAGGATCACCTAATAATAATCTAAATCCTCAAAAAATATTTTGCGCAAAAATATGAGCAAAATAAAATCTATGAATTTGACGGCGCTATAAAACGCACTCTGAGCGTGTACGTCAGTACCTTTATCGACGCATGCGCAGACTTTTTAATAATGTCATTTTGACCTTGATTGTTTGCTAGTGGCAAACTCTAAACATTGATTTAAATAATAAATAATATATAATGGTTGTGACGTCAGCAAATGATAGAGTGTTCCGTGAATTTGAATAAATGCCAATATTTTTTGCACGTTATTTCGTAAACAATCCCATTCCATGGCTAATAGTTTTTAGTAACATTTTCAAAATGTGTCCTTAGGCTCCCATCCAAATACTGTCGTGGCATATCGATGCTCTATGATTGCACGAACACCAAACGTTAGTGTTCTTTCAAAAACGAAGTTCGAAACGCACTGGTCATTGAGATTTTGTTATTGTATCAACCTAAATAGTCGTAAAACTTATCTTTAATGATGTAACCCATAATATCATTCTAGTTATTAACAACAAACAGCTTCTACAGATAATATGTTACGCATAATTCGAATTTATGAGTAATGTCTGATAGCGTTGAAATTTCAATTGTTATTTTTTCTTTTCTCAGAGTCACTAACCCTAAAAATGCAACTTATTTCTAATGCTTTGAAACCGATACAATACAATATGTATGTCTTCTAAATCTACGGCGCAACAGTAAGATACTTGGACGCTTAAAGGATATTTTCTGATCCCTGGTCAGATTATCAGTCAGTTTGATCAAACTTGACTATCATTCTAAAATACTGACATATTTTCAGTTTGATCAAGTTTTTTTAATTTTGAACTTTGAAGGTACTGTATACCTGATTGGCTTCCGACTTCTTAGTGATCTTTGTGGTATTTTATTTAATTATGATTATTAGTAAATGTCTTGTTATTTTTATTGGTTGATTTGCGTTGTTATTTGGTTAATTGTTGCCTTTTATTTATTGTAATCGCTTTAAACTCAACGTCAATGTTATAATTCCAACACAGAACTTTATCACCTGGATTATACACTCACTTTTTCGCTCTTTTTTTAAATAATTTGGTTTGACCAATCAGGATAGATGTTCTATCAAACTAATTTAATAAACACAACATTTGTAAAATTTGACTTCATTATTATAGACTCACAGTCAAGTTAGATTTGTCGTTTTATATGACTTTATTAATAAAAATATTTTTAAATCTATGGAATTTTAAAGTACATAATTAGTAATATTTATAGAGTAGGCTTATTCCAAATATAAAACAAATATCGTTCTCACTTATAAGACGCAAAAAAAACATGAAATTTAGTACCAAGGTAGATAAGATGTAAAGATAAACTATATAAGAGATTGCAGTGATTTCGGTTGAAGAATATCTATGTAGCAATTAGAAATTTCTGCATATCTTTTCTTCCTTCTTAACCATGTGAACTTCCAGATTTAATTTAACTAAACATTAATAAACAAGTTTTGACAAATCATTCCTAATTATTTGACCTCTGTGAATTGGTGCTACTTATATATTGTTTAAATATCCAAAGTCAGCCATAAGATGAAAATAATGTGGGATATGTACGTGTATTTCGCAGGAGGTCAACAGAGGAGACATCCTACATCCGACTAGTTTGAAAAGACGCATCATAATGTGTTAATTGTGACAGAAAAGAACATAGTCAAAAATCTGACAAATGGTACAAAAAATATCATTTCAAAATTAAATGATGAGCACAAGTTTTACGTTATCTGACCCAAAATCAGTATTTACTCCAGTTCCAAACTTTATTTTGCGATGGTATCAGTGACAACTAAAAGTTACATCAAAGTCTTAAGTTAGAACATTGTGAGGTTATCAAGAATGTGGCACTATATTTGAATATCTTCATGCTTCAGTAAAATGTCAAATGATCGACAAACGAACCATATTTAAATGTGCGTTTACATCTGACATTTATTGCATGACATTTATGTCAGACAGAAATCGGGAGTTAAACATGCGAGATACTGATACGTTTATGTCAGATACAAATTCGGAGACTGTTTACAATTACATATATCACTGTTTGACATAAATATCATGCAATAAATATTAGATGTAAATGTACCTTAAGGATTCTAGTTTGAATCATTTTTAAGGATACATTATTGATATCTGTTAGTAAAGTGTGACAGCACTAAAGTGACATTTGTAGTAAAAGTGAAATTACTTCCATTTTGACCGACAACTGTGAAACTTTCAATTTGAATAAGAATTTGACAAATATTTTCAGCTCAAGACGTTATTGGAAAGAAAACTGGATACAAATCTTAAAATTTCTCTCCTAGCGAGACTTCAGTATTACTCATGCAAAATGTTACCAGTGAAATTAAAGATTCTTGGATCAAGTTGATGAAATGTTTGTTCATTTTTGGTAGGTTTACATGTAGTAACGTGGATGTGCTCCAGTAAATTTTCCAAGTCAAAAGTTATAGAGTGGGGGGTAATACATTTCAATTTAAATTGAACTGTACTACATGTTTGTAAGAAATTAGACTTGGAACGAAATTGCAACAAAAGTTATATCACTTCAACCATTCATAAAAACTTTTTACTTCTTTAACCGTCGTATTCAAAAATATAGTATAACGAAGTTTATAATCAATGGTATAACTTAAAATGAGAACCAGACTATCGTAAGTGGTTTTATCAGGGTCAGAAACTTGAAATAAACAAACGGAAGTTCAAGGTAGACCTTAAAAGCCAGGTAATCAACTTTAGTTTGCTTGTTTTAAGTTTATCTTCTGCTTGGCGACTCTTGATTTTGCATATAATTTAATTCAGTTTAATACCTCTTGGTTAGTAATCATCGCTATTCATGGGATCCTTAGCAGTCGTCTTCAACTAACCAAAGCTCAAATGCGTTTATTCTCTTCCTGTCAACCTTTTTGAGTGTCCAGGTGTTGCATCCGTACGTAGCTATTGCTGAGATAATTGCATTTACTAGTCTGCACTTAGTTGCAAGGCTAACGTTCTTGTTTTTTCATATTCGGGCCACGCCAACCATTGCAACACGTTCCATTGCCATTCTACGTTTGGTTTCAGTGGTACGGTCACCATTCTCGGTTCACAATAGAGCCTACTCTAACTATTGCAACACGTCTCATTGCGATTCACTGTTTGATTTAGGGTATGGTCACCATCTGTATCCATCATAAAGCCCAGAAAGGTAAATCCAATATTAAATATAAAAAAAAGTGGTAACAGTATGCAGCTTGCATCCTATCTTAATCTCTAACCATTCTGTGACTCCGTTTAGTAATCTCTTGTTTTGATAGAGCGACTGGATAAATTTGCCAGGTGTTGTGGTGCTCTCATCTCTTTCAGACATTGTCATAGCTTACCGTGCTCGAGACTGTCGAATTCCTTGGAAAAATCTTTGGAACAGATGTTAAGCTGCTTCTGATATTCTCTGGTCTTTTCGATGATCCAGCTCAGATTTGCTATGTAATCACGTGTAGCTCCGACTTTCCGAAAACCCGTTTGCTCCTATGACAACTCCCTCTCGATGATGGCATTTAGACGTTGTTGGATGATTTTTAGGAGTACTTTGTTGCTTGAGGTATTAGAACAATGGTGTAGTATTTCGTACAGTATATGGCATTTCCTTTCTTCCGTATTCTGTTCTCCAGATAGCATTATACAGCGATCTTAGGGTTACAGGTGGCAGTGGTTTCAGTAATTCTGTAGGTATGCTGTCAATGGTTTTATAGTTTGCCATCTGTTTCATAGCCCACACAACTTTTTCCTCTAGGATATCTGTTTCTAAATCATGTGCCTCTAACTGCTGTTTTGATGCAATTATGTACTTGTTCCACCGATTTCTTATTGCCTGCTGATCGTGCAGCTCTTCCCCAGAGCTGCCTTAACAACTGCCGGCCTGACCACGAAGAGGGTTTGGACCCTCTTCACGTGCTGGTCTCGGTCTCCTATCAGTTTCGTTCTCATTCTCCACTCTGCTCCCATGATGGTGTTCTTTGTGATCCATGGTGTTTTGAACTTCTATGAGATAGGTCAATACGTAAGTCAAACCTATCCACGTCAAATTTGGGGTTGGGAAATGGTCAGTCGATCTTAGAGACCCAATTTTTAAATATTTCAAATTTGTATTTTATTTGAGGTAAACATGCAAATACATAATGTGCGGATTCCTAGCGATCGGAAATCTGGTTTTGTTGATTTTTAAACTATTAATGGAGCTAAATCAGCGTATTGACTGTGCACCGTACACAACATATAAGGTACGTAACGTTCCTCGAACTGAGCACTCATTTTGATAGTAAAGTTGCACAGTTGCTCAACACTGTTGCATGATGATTTTCTCATGATTCGTTACTATAACCTCCAAATGCCGCAGTCGTAGCTTCACCAAGATGGCCGCTTCAGTCTTTCAGCGCTAATAAATAACCCGTTATTTGTCATTATTTGGCATTTTATGTAACATTTGAATTTGAAAATCAAGTGTAGTATAATTAAGCAACAAATATGTAGCCAACCTAACAAATAATATCTTGTTAAACTGCTCTTACTTTGTATCTCTATTGGTTTGGAATGAAAAACAAAACATAGTACGTACCTACTTATGCATAATTACTTTAAGATGTCAATAATCAAAGCTGTTGACTTAACCTAACCTCAAGTTGAAACCATACCAAGTTTTTTCTTTATAACTCCTAAATTAGTGATAACCCCAATTTTTAATTTTGATTACGAAACCTAACTTTGTCATTACTTCCAAATTTACATTTTTTTATAACGTCCAACTTGATCATACCTCCCAAGTCGGTCTAGGATGTTTTGGCACCAATACGTTTTGACTACGGGATGTTTTGGCGCCAGGAATTTTGGCTCGGGGATATCTTAGCGCCGATACATTAACATAAACAACCCAATTTTTTGTATGTGCTTCTGCATGTACCTACCTATAAGAACCTACTAACGGATTCAGTAGTGGAGTAGAGCTTGCAGTATGCATCTGAACTTCTCCGAGAGCTTTGATTTCTTGACATGATTATTTAATTTCTTATTTATTTTATGAAACTCTGTGTATGTACTTTCTTTCGTGTAACTACAGTAATGTTATTTTTAGTTTTATTATACTTTTATATTTTTTTTCTTGCAGCAAGTTACAAAACAAAAAATTGCAAAATTTGAACAACTTTTTTGAACACTCGTCATTACAACAAATTGTAGTCATTTCCAGTCCAATGTCAGCTTTTAAATGCACATTTCTTTAAAGAAAAATATACAGTGGCTTAAAATAGCATCTCTGAAATGTTGCAATTTATTATCTTTGGTTCGCAATAATGCAAAATTTTTCATTGCGTAGATTTTTTTCCTATAAACACATAAGCTAAAAATTTTGAGTATTTATTTGTAGAAATAAAAAGTTAATAACAATTAACATCCGATAAACGTAACAAAGCCAACGCGAAACCATCCACGGCCCAAAGCAATTTGCGTCTTGGCGCCGAAATATCTTAGCGCCAAAATAGCTCCGCCCCAAAAAATCCCAGTTCCCAAATGTCTTGGCACTAAAATGTTTTAGCGCCAAAACATCCCATTCCGCTCCTAACCACGTACTTCTTAGCATTAACTATGCGTCTGTTTTGGTTATAATCGGTTGACTTCCTTTGCAACCAATGCTCTGCGGACCATCATACACTAAACTGATAACTGTAACTGTGCACCCGACACTACTGACTCCCGATCATTGATAAAAATATTAACATAGAGAAGTCAATCGATAGTAATCTGAGTTATAAATAAGTTGGGAGTTATGATAAAATTAAAATATAAAATTGGAAGTTACGTCAAAGTTTAGAGGTACAAAGTTTCAGTGAAAATTGGGAATTGTGATTAGGTCCCCTGTTTTCTGTTTTGAAATACAAAATTCTTTTATATAAAACAATAACTTTTGTCATTTATAAATCTTCTATCAGTCATAGCGTCCCAGTGACACTTGTTTTGAATATACTATACATACTCTTATACATAAATTGATTTAATAGTGTGTGTTCTAGTCGTATCTGACTGATGGGTTCCCTCTCTCCATGCTACTCGCTTTTACATCTCGCCCATGAAGTGTTTTAAGTTTGTCATATTGTCAACTTTGATGACACCAATGCACTAGGTTTTTCTTTAACCAACTCATGAAATAAGTCTAAGTCAAGTCAAGTTCAAAAGTATGTCCGCCTTCTAATACATCTATCTATAACCGTATGTAGTTATAAGAAACATGATGGCTCCAATCAATATGCACTTGATTATTGACATGTTGCGATGTCTTTGCTTTTCCATATTTGTTTCATGTTCAGCTTCATGATTTGAAGCTTAACAGCTACATTTTCGGTTCTGATGGATGATGAATCAGAAATTCAAGAAAGATTTTATAACCTTGTTCTTTTTTTAGAAATATCGAAATGAACATAAAAAATAGAAGACAAAGATGAGATAGGTCGTATCATACACGAAGAACTTTTAGACAGTTATTGTGAGAGCTACATTCAATTTGGGAAAGATGACACCTGTTTAAACGGAATTTATCTGAATTACATTAACATGATCAGCAACTTTGAAATCCGAAACGATGACATCATAGTCGCCTCATACCCAAAAGCCGGTAACTTTTGCAGTTTAGTAAACATGGTAATCTAAAAAAAAAAAAAATAGGCACCACTTGGACTCAAGAAGTGGTATGGATGATTGCCAATAACGTAGATTTTGTTGGAGCTCAAGAACACCTCGATAAGCGATTTCCACATCTAGAGTAAGTTATTTTAACAAAAACATCTAGAGCATTTTCATCGATTTCAGATTGTGCACTTTGTTCGATTTTAAAAAGTTGGAACTTAACATTGGATCAACTAGACCCGATTATGTTCGCGACTCCGTGGAATATACAAAAAATCTGAAACCTCCTAGGTTGATTAAAACCCATTTACCGTTTTCTTTGTTACCAGATCAAATACAAAACGGAACTCGCGTTCCTAAGATCATTTACGTAATCAGAAATCCTAAAGATGTGTGCGTTTCTTATTACCATCATGGTACGCTCATACAAGGATGGCGCACAAACTTAGACAATTTCGCTGAAATTTTCTTGGCTAATAAAGGTAAAATAATATTTTAAAACTAATATTCCAGACACTTTTTGTAGCAATGTATGGATCTTACTGGAAACATGTGTTAGAGTTTTGGGATCGAAGATTATCTTCAAATATACTTCTGATTTGTTACGAAGATATGAAGAAGAATTTGTTGTCGGTAATTAGAAAATTGCCGATTTTTTGATAAAACGTTGCCGGAAGAAAAAAATTCCGAAGCTTTTGGAACATTTGAGCTTTGAATCGATGAAAAATAACAGAGCCGTCAATCAAGAGGATAAAATACAAAGTAGATTAAAACATAACTTAGCCACCGGAACCGGTTCTTTTATTAGATCTGGAAATGTTAAGAAGTATAAAGAAGAAATGTCAGACCTGTTGATTAAGAAGTTTGACAGTTGGACTGAAAGTAATGTTGAAGGAAGCTCGATAAAGAACCATTCCATAATTTCTGCATGTACGTTCTTTTATTTTTACATATAAAAATATTGAGTGTGTGTTTATGTTACTAATCGGTTAACTTTTGAACGATTTGACTGCTCAACTTCATATTTTATAATCTGCGTATTTGATTGGGATCTAATAGGTGATGTAATACTTTCAAAAATATGTCAAACCACATACCGGAAAGGACAAAACAAATAATTTCATCAAGGACACAACCGGTTAACTATTAATACCCTGCTTGTTTATGTCTCCACCCATTTCGAGATCATTTACAACTCTTTTTCAGATTATATCTGAACATACATTTTGTAATGTGCTGTTATTTGTCTTAGATCTGGTCTTTTCACATCCAGTTAATTTTATCTGTGGGTTAATCACCTTGGAAACGCGACTTTCTAAAAATTTGATTGGTTCACTACTGTGTTTCCATAGTAGTTAATCGACTGATAAAGATAACTGAAGGTGAAAAGACAACACCTTTTTTTCTAAACGTTCATTAAAAAAAATTGCTAGAATGTTAACACTTCTAGTTACATTTTTCGAAGAAAAAATAATTTATCTGATTCAGTTCAAAATTTTAGAATTATGCAATGTTAAAAAAATATTGCAACGGTTATGTAATTTATATGGTTTTTTACTCCACACCGTATAAACAAGATCGGGAGTTAGGCGATGGTTTATTTTATTTTCTAAGAAAAATGAAGATACGTTTGGCCGTTATGAAATGATTTCCAAACCGAAAATTTTAACACTCCCTTTTTGAATAATGAAGGTTGAAAGCAGGCTGGTAAGCCGTGTGTGCTTTTAAACACGAATCATCGCCACTATATGTCGCAATATCTTTTTACTAGTAATTGATCTTTCTCGTCACTTATTTTAATCTGACGATTCTCTATAAACTTTTGTTAATATTTAAACAATTTTCGCTAACACTATTACACATAATACATTCTTAATCAAAAACCTATATCAAGATTCATACATATTCTGACGCACTACTATCGAATGACTCGAATGAAATAAAATTTTCGCACTCGAGAACTTTTGCTTCTGTGTAATTTCTCCAGTCCAACACTTGTTATAAAATCTTAACTTATATTTTTCTTATCACCCCGGTTCTCTGTTCACGTTGCTAGGAACAGATTCGATGCAAAATCGACCTTTTTTCAAATTCGTCTCGCATTAAAACTGCTTTTCGTTTAAAAAAGTTTCGAGTTTACGAAAGATGTGTCTTTATTTTTCGATTTAGATTTTTTTTGTACAAGGGCATCTTTGAGATTAAAAAAATGTTAAAAATAGTCAACAAAATTTCAAACAAATTGAGCCGTAATTTAATCACAACTCGCTTATTGTCGGACCGATTTTCAAAATTCAAACAGAAATATAAACATTTTTGGCCTTTTCAGTTTTTTTTTGTCCTCGCGTGTTTTCAAAAGGTATAAGCGAAAAACTTTTCCGAAAAAACATCAATCGAAAACTAAAACGGCCATAATTTCTAAATTATAATTAATACAGAAAAAGTTTATTTAAGAAAAACGTTTGTTTTGTGCCCCTGTCGCAATAATGTGTAATAATTTTTGTTTTAAAAAAAATTTTTAAGCAACTTTACATTGTCAATACGAAATACTGTAATTTTACATTTTGATAACTCGGAACTGTATTACGTAAAAACATGAACATGCAAATTTTCGAATGGCTTAGCTGTAGAACGTTCAATTTCACCCGAAAAACGGTTTATGAACACTGGGCCACTTGAGGGAACAGTGTTACTTCATTCGTGAAGCTCCTAGGAGCCTAGGGTAATCTAGTATACTAATAAAATGTCTTACTGTGCGAATGTTAGTAAACTATAACTTTATGGAAGAAGTATTTTATAAATGCCACGTGGTTAAAAAAATTGGGTTGTTAAAAAAAATCATTCAAATTCAAGTAAAAGTAACTATTTTTTGTATAATTAATATCCTTGGAGTATTTTTAAAATAATTTTATCATGTTATTCATATCTCAGCATTTGCTTATAGAATTAAAAAAAAAGTCCTAACAAAAGTAGTGTATAACTAATTACAAACAACTTGAGGAAAAAATATGTAAAATAAATATTTTTCGAAATATTTCGTAAAATAGGAAAATTTATGTAGGTTAATAGACCTTTTGGCTTGAAGGATTATGTTCAAAATCTAATCAGATATCCGGTTTTATAAATGGCACATACATCTCAAGTTTCATAAATCGGACCATCGATATCGACAATTTTTTTTTGTTTCGTTATGACTTACTAACTCATTGGTCGAAAAAAGTAAAGTGTTGAATTTTTAGGTTTGTAAACAGTTGCATTCTTCGCATCTTAATTTCAAGATGCTTATTTCGAATTGGGGAAATTTTGAAGTATTGTGATTATTTTCTTTAGGTTGGCAGACAGATTTGTGGTTTTATGTTTGAAAACTTGATTTATTAAATTGTGACACAGTAATTAATTATATTAAACTTCTAAGACCTAAAAAAGCATTCATTGTAAGATTTCATATTCCACGGTTTGAATGGAGTCAACACAAAGTTTATTATTAAAACCATTTGGATAAGAAGAGTTTTCTATTAATATATAACACAAATCACTCAAATATATTATCGCCCAAAATGATATTCTGAATATCAACAAACATTCATTAATTTGTAACGTAGTTAGTAGCTTGGCTACTAACAAATAACGCACATTGTAAGATAAAAATTTATGAAACGACTACACTAACCAACTAATTATGATTGCCAATTCATTAAATTTGCTTCAATCATAAAAAGCTTCACTGTCATTAACACACGAAGACGAAGAATTACTATGTGAGGTTGGCAACATATGTTGCACTTAATTTTCAAATTCTAACTCACCGATCAAACAGTAATCTAAAAAGTGGATTAAAGCATAAAATCTTGTCAAATGGTCACAATGTCACATTAAACAATAAATCATCAAGAGAACCAACTCATTAATATTTTAATTGATGTTTTTTCACAATTTCCTCCTTTTATCTGAATCTAATTTTTCATCTTCTTTTTAAAGTCATCGCCTAGGTTTTTGCTAATGAGGTAGCTAAATCTTCAGAAGTATATTTCTGAAACTGAGAGATAAATGGGGATTACCGGATTTTTTTGTCCAGTAGAGTCTGAAAAGCTACTGTAATCTCTGAGGTCAGTACAGGTCAAATGACTTTCCTATTAAAACGATTACGAAGTGGTTTTTTAACTTCACCAAATACTGTTAGTATTACTCAGTTCAAAGTAAGTTTGTTCCATAACTTTGGACGCTTGGTCGGGATTATGGTTTTGAGATTTTCCTGACCGACTTCTTTTACTGTAAAATTAGCCACGTAATAAAGTTGACACCAACATTTTAATTAAAAATATTCAAAATTAAAATAACCCCGCGATTCATATTTGGGATGACAACGTTGTTATTTATTTAAATAAATAATAGAGATCGTGTCTTTACTAATATAATACTAGCATATACAGTGTGTGCACGAAAAGTTTTTAGTTAAGATTTGAGCTTTTGGATATCACTCCTGCTTGATCTTAATAATAAATAAAATAAAAATCTTAATTCAATTAAACAACGTACTTATAGTGTTTCATTAACATTTATATAGTAGGTACCATTGAAACTCGTAGTTTCTTTTACGAACACTTGAAACTATGCTTTACTATTAGCGCTATTTCAATTAATAATTGATTTTAACTATACTTGTATAAATTCATATTAATTAATTACCGATCATTTCAGATTTAAACAAAGCAACAGTGGATGACCTTAAATCCATATTGTAACAAAAAATTACAAGATATTCTACAATTGGATATTATGTTATACGAATTATTTATTAAACATTAAAGTTATCAGTAAATTGTCTTGTTTTTACGCGTGTGTTCCACTTAAAAATATATCAGATTTCTCATATACAATACGACTCACTTATGAAAGAAGAGATATTTTTGATGTCGATAAACAACTCGGGAAGATGTTGATAAGTGAAGGTCAAGTGAATACAAAATCTCGGAATTATTTATATAAAATATATATTTAATAACAACATTTTTGTAAAATCTGCTTCAGTACTTTTGTTATAAAAAATCTGTAGGTAGTTTAATTAGAAACGCAGACGTTTTTGAGACATATCGCTCACCACCTTCAGGGAAAAAATCTTATAACGTACTTTGTATCTAATTCCGAAATTTACAGTTTTGACATCTTCGCTAAACGTCTCATCATTTTTCTAAATGTTTAAAGTTTGTAGATAGAGGATTCTGACCAACAAAAATAGCAAACATGCCTCTTTCATTCACCTTAAAAATGGGAGAGACTGACATGCTTGCATCCCCTCTCCTGGAGGTCCTAGAATTCGGGAGCTATTTCACCCGAAAAAGGAGGAACGTGTATATACACCGGAAGTGTGCGTAAAGGACAGACATATAAATTAGGGAGTGCATGTGGAAGAGAAAGAAAACCTTTAGGAATCGAACCCGAGTCGCACGCATGGCAAATGAGTGTGGTAGGGCCACAAGCCTCTGTATAAGCATTTAATAATCAAAGACGGTTAAGTATTAAGTAGGGGTTGCCCCTCTCTTCACCTAACACGGTCATAAATAGGTAAAAAGCTTTACAAGTGCAACTTGGATTCTACGAGTTATTCAAAACTATCCGAATATGCATCGTTATATTAAAAATCTTGTACTCTTATGTCCCGGGTTTATCTTCTGACGTCAGACAATCACATTTCCAGCAATCGGAATATATCTCTCATAATAAACTTTTCTTCGCTACTGTGAATTTTTTATAAGAAATACGCGCAGTAAAGTAATGAACGGGTAAACAAAACTTTATATACCTATTAATATTAAAAACAACAATGGATATGAAAAGTTAACAATAAACTACGTTAGCTTGCACCAATACTTATTAAATCTTTTGAATTTTTTAGTTTCCCGTTGCCTGTGTCTTCTAGGAGGAGATTCATAGGATAAGGTATAATAAAAAATCCATATACGTTATTCCAATTTTGCCGACGTTTTGATTGGTTTGTGCCCAATCTGTAGGCATCTTCAATAAAGCATTGAAAACATTAAAAACAAGTTACATAATTTTTTTATCAAATTACACAGTTTATATAATAAAACTATTTAAAAATAATAATAATTGGATTAAAAATTATCAATTATGTGAGACTAGTATCTACATTTTCAACAATTTTACATTAAGGTGAATACGATTTTTTTAATACTAACAGATTTAGGATTTTGAATAGTATTCTGCACGTTCTGAATTTGGGTCCAGATCAAAAGAATGGAACAAATATTTGATTAACATCAATCAATAAAATATATATAAAGACAATTAATTATAAAAAGAAAAAAGTCATGACCAATAAAAGTGTTTTTAATACACAAACTATGTTATTACCAGTTACTAGTTTCGACTTTTATATAGGAACAAAGTCATCATCAGACTGGTTTCTACAAAAGATCAAATAACATAAATATTAAGTTTTCAAATAAGAAAAACTACTTACAATGGACTAAATTAACATAAAGTAAGGATGTCGAGTATATAATTGTACAGGCTTAAATTACCAAACATGAAGTGTACTTAAGTAAATTAAATTGAAACATCTTGGTTATAACACTTATATGGTTTAAAAAACATGAAAGTCCGGTAAAAAAATTTTATAATTCCACTTTCGCAGACGAAACTGCATAAAGTGACAGAAAAAATAAAAAAAATTCAACAGGTACGTTATCAAAGTTCACATTTTAAAAACTGAAAGAAAGTAAGGTTATGTACAACCACAAGGTAGTTGAAACCGAAAAGGAAACTGTAAAAATTACCATTAAAGAAGAAAACTGTAACATTGTTAAAAGGTTAACACTTTTTATTGGTCATGACTATAAGTACTTACTTTTTTCTTTTAACACTCAACCAATAATTGAATAAGGGATCAATCCTTCTATTAACGATTACAATTCATTATACAGAGTGGAACAAAAGTCTGGAATCTCACAAATGGGTAGTACGAATTGTACAACATTTTGGATAAGTAAGAAAATTTTGGTTCGTTATTGTATGAGTAACTATTGTGTCTACATTGACATTCAAGATATCTATTTTATTTGTAATGTGCACGTAGTTGTATGTATATCAATGCATATACGGTTTCAATACAGAGTGGAACAAAAGTCTGGAAACGCTCAATTATCTCACAAATGGGTAGTACGAATTGTACAACATGTACAACATTTTGGATAAGTATATTTTGGGATACGAAGATTCCAGATTTGACATCTGCAATGTTGCCAGATTACTGTTTTCTGATATTATTACTAACTTTGGTTTTTTAAATAGATCACCCCGTATATTGTATCATTAATGTAATTGTTGAAAATAGTTAACGTACTAGTCTCACATAATTGATAATTTTTTTATCCAATTATTAATTTCTTTTTAAATAACTAATATCTATATAAATTATTTGTGAAATTTTGTAAAAAAAATTATGTAACTTGTTTTTAATATTTTGATTGCTTTATTAAAGAGACCTTGATAAAGATTGGACTCAAACCAATCGAAACGTCGGCAAATTGGAATAACGTATATGGATTTTTAATTATACCTCGCCCTCCGCATCTCCCTCTAGAAGGCCCAGGCAACTGGAAAACTAAAAGTATTAATAAAGGAGTTTCAACTACTAATTAAATCTGTTGTTAGGCAAATGTCCTTCTGATTGGTTAAAATTTAAATATCAATTGTTAACGGCTTGTTAACCTCCTTATCAAGTTACCTCCTTATCAACTTAACCCAATCGAGATTATTTGGGCTACCGTGGAAAATTTTTTAGCATCCCTCAATGTAACTTTTAAGTTAGAAGATGCGAAGAAGTTAGCGGAAGAAAAATTTGCTTTAATTTACGCTAGAAGATTGGAACAAGGTGTGCGCTCAGGTCAAGAAACTAGAAGACGAATATTACGAAAACGTTAATTGTTAATGTTGAAATTGAGACTGATAGTGATGATTTCGGGTTCAGTTGCAGCTCAGATGACGATTCTAAGACTGCGTCGTCATTACGATGAATTGCCACAAATTTAATTGTATCATTAAATATTTCTATTTTTTATTAGTTCAAATCCAAAAAAATAAAAGATAGTTCTGTATTTATTTTATTATTTGTTTGTTTGTATTTACCTAATTATTATTATTGTTAAAGCATAATTCATTAATAATATGCTCGAGTTTTTGTTATATTGTGTATCTACTAACCAGAAAAGTAATAAATTGTAAGTTATAAATCATCATGCACCAATTTGTATTATTTGCTACTAATACCTACATTTCACCTGTGCGAGATTTCCACGCTTACGATGGATTGCCTGTACCTAGTAGCATTGTTTAATTCTAGTTGTAACTTTATTTCTAAGAAAAAAATGTTTAAAATGAATATTAAATTTTCGTAAATATTTCAAGAATCTATATAGGTTAACGGCCTTTTGGCTCAACAAATTATGCCCAAAATCTAATCAGATCTGCGCTATTATAATATTATAAATAAGAGCAGTATGCAAAGTTTCATAAAATCGAACAGGTGTATATCTTGATATCTTGTTTCCATACAGACGGGCGGCCGGTAGGTAACCATCGTACACAGGTTTTTTTACTTTATTATAACGTACTAACTCTAATTCGTTCAAAAAAGTGAAAAAAAAGGGGTGCTAAAATTGTATGTTGGGCAACCGTCGCATAACTCCCCTTCTTATTTATAAGATGTGGAATAATAAAAACTGAATGAACTATACATAAGTGAAGTTAATACGTCCATGTGTTGCTGCAGTTTTTGAATTGCAGGTACGTGATACAAATTTGTTAGTAACAGTTAAGTATCGGTAATGCATATGAATAAAGTAATAACATTTTATTAGATGTGGTTAAAGGGGCGGTATGGTGTTTCAAATATCACGTATTTTCCAATAAAATACATTGACAATTAACATGAATTGTCCCAAATTGTGCACAAGTCACAATAAAAAAATTCTGCTATATACTATATTTTCTATGAACCATCTAAAGGAATAATAATAAAAGAATAAACATTTGGCTTAACATTTCTTCGCCGACAAAGCAAGTACATACGTAAATATTAAAAGATCATCAGTTGGCTTGTACATAAACTAACAATTTAATTTCGTAATTAACATAACATGACCTTTCAGCTAAGCGAAAAAATCCCCGATATGTACAATAATACTTTATCTCTCATTTAGAAAATCGAAGTTAAATAAATAAGTTAAAATTCATACCTTAAAATTGAAAATTTGCGGTCGTAGAATATAATATTCCTTTAGCGTGATTTGCTCTCGTGGTTTCGGCCACACTTCACCTTTCGTAGCAACAACTAACGGCCCTGGTTCTACAATGTAACAATAACTTGTAGATAAACTAAGAAAGACAACAATTAAATTTGTTAAAGCGAACATTGTGTTTAACTCTGAAGCATAGTCCGGTATACAATGAGTAGCGGCAGGAGATTATACGGCCTTTATAATTTAGCGTAATCTCGATGTTTGATTGCACAATCAACGATGCAGTAACAACGTACTCATTATTTTAGTATAAAAACATAATGGGTAAATATTACTATGTTACGATGACAGTTAAATTCAATTCGATTGTTTATGTTTCAAGTGGCTCTCAAAAATTTAGTTTTTGATAACATTATGATTATTTTTAATTATCTAATTAATTATGCAATAAAAATAATGGGAAAATTGTGGTAAATAACACTGTCTACATCTTCTATTAAAACTATTTTTTAGATCGCATAGTTTTTATTTTCATTCACTCGAGCTAATGAGGTTCTTTGAGAATACAATATCTTTAAGAATATTAAGTACTCGAATAAAGTTGTACAACGCACATTTTTGGAACGAAATTTCGTTCCTTCTTGTACGTTACACTCCGGACACGGAATAATAATATATGTGCTCCGGACCCTTGGTGAATGAGAGTTAGGCTGAAAAAGTTAACATTTTGAACGTCACGAATTGATTACAGATATACGTGCGGCTAACGTGCTAGCTGAATTGATATGTGTGTTAAATGGTGTCTAAACGAAGAATCAGTGTTATATAGAGAAAGTATTCTGTTAAAATAAATGTAAACAATTTGTTTCAAAGAATCTCATTATTTAGAAAGGGTCTATATTTAGAACAACTAATAAATATTCGCAGTTGTCTTTACTAAACACATGAATTGCTGAATTCACTATACAGAATGATTTCTGGGTACGGTAAAATTTTGGAGTGTTATTTCTGACGACATTTACAAACAATAGTTATTTACCTAACGGGTTCGGGAAGATAAATTTCCCGCATGAGCAGCACTGCGAAAGCAGGAAATTTCTTCTTGTAAAAGTTAAGTATATAATTTCTTGTAACAATTCATTTTGTAATAATTCATAAATAAATAAATTGCTGCTTATCTTTTTGTGTTTACAAGATATTTAAGTTATGGTAGCACTGTCCCGCCGATTGCTTGACAATTTGCTTTGCGTTGTCAACTAATACCAACCTAACAAAAATTTCCCTATTCCCTTGCAAACTAAAAAACACCGCGGTGCGGGAAATGGAACTTTCCGTGCATCGACAATAACCGGGAAATTTATTTCTAAAGATTTATTTTTTTCTGGTTGGTACCCACTTGTCACTGATGCATACTTCCTTGATTTTCAAATTTAAATTTAAATAAAGTGACCCTTTGTGGTGAAGAATTTAATGGAAAACGAAGTATGGAAACACCAGCTCACATAAAAAATACAGCGGAAGCAGTGATTAATAATTTATTACCAGCAAAACCTGTAACTCGGTACTGGAAAGCGTATGAAGAATTTAAGAAATTGTGAATAGTAATAGTACCACTAACATTTACAACGAGTATGTTCTTCTTGCATATTTTGATGAGAAATAAAAAAACAATTCTGAAACTGTTTGATCCATATTTTCAATGTTAAAATCAACTCTGAATATTAAAGACATCAACATTGAAAAATATTCAAAATTAATTGCTTCACAACCTACCACACATAACCTAAAAAGTAATCACATATTAGTTAAGGTTTATGTAAAAGTATTAATTGGTACTTACATTAACGTTACGGTTACATCTGCGTGAGGATTCCATAAAAATCAACGTTTATTTGTTTATTAAGCATTGGATCCTTTTCTCTTTTGTGTCCGTTTTGTTGACATTTAGAAAATTAAGTAAAAATAGTGACACGCCGCTCTCTGAGGAATTTTACCAAATGTCACTTTTATAAGATCTAGGCCGGGAATTTGATGTTCCCGGCCGATTTTGAATCCTACAAAACGGTCAATTAATAATGGCCGGAGGCATGAAATAGTTATTTACATTCGCGTGCGGAAAATAAAATTTTACAGCGCGAAATAAATTTAAAGATAGCGGAGTGCTTTAAATTTATTAAGCGCTGTAAAATAATTTAACGCACAAGATTTGTATTACATTTTTTGGCCAACAATTTTTAAATGGTAAAAATTAACAAATATTTTCCTGTCTTTGTTGTTAATTGTCAATATCGGTCATAAAGTGAACTGTAATTCAGAATACATAAGATGGCGCCAATCATTCACATGAAACTAAAAAATATTCCAAATTACTTTATTTTTTACCATTTAACTATAAAAAAGTTGTGTAATTGTTGATTTAGTAAACATATTTTTGTTCTATAAAAGATTTTTATTGACAAATGTACCTTAAGGGCGGACAATTTACGTAATTTTTAAGCACGCTATTCGTGCACTGTACGTAATCGTGATGCTTCAGGGTTTGTAGTTTCAATGTTAATTTGACGTTTACACGTCAGGAGGCCAAACATTAATTAACGTATGTCCAATCATTTTCAAAATATAAGGAATTAAAATTTAATATTCTGGTTTATTTTTTTGAATATCTTAAAAATTCAAGATTAATGTTGTATTCTTATACTAAACTAGCAGTGATACCAGGCGGTGCCCTGGTTATGTACGCCTACTTTTGTTTGTAGTTCTCCTCAGATAGGTCAGGGAGAGATGAGCCTTTGTTACTCCCCGTAAAATTGTGATCATGTAAGTTCAATTTTCAGCCCTGGGAAATGGTCCTTTTGGGTACCGATAAGTAACAAACAAACAGACAGACAGACACAATCACCCATATTAATATAGATTATTATATTAAACGGTTGGTTATTAGAAGGGTTGTTTGAATTTAGTTCAAAATTTAATACTTCGCCGTAGACGTTCAAGTGGACCACGAACCCAAAGTTTTGATGGAACAAGTATGTTCGCCACAAACGTTTTTAAAGATTTTATATATTTTTAAATCCTTCTCAAAGGAATGGAACTCTAAACTGCAGCTGCAGCATCTATCTGTAACAAAAAGGAAAACACCAAAAACTGCACAAAAAACTATAGCTTAGCTAGATAAAGCAAATTAAAAATTCATGTAAATAAAATTTCGTTTACTTGCAATAAAGAGAGTGTACGCATGTAGCATAAGGTGTAATAAACTCATATCCGTTTTGATACAAAAGTCTTTATTACAATTCTTAATGTAAACGCGATAAAAAATGCATATTGGTTGGTGACAAGTAGACGGAACCCGATAAAATTATCAATGCTAGTGTTGTAAAAAAAACAATTTGACAATTCACCCGTGTTATAAAAAGTGGGGAAGTTAAACGAAAAGATTGACAGAGTCGGTTGTTGAATTTAAAAGAATAAATATGTAGTAGGTAAATTTACAATTATTTTCGGTAGTTGGAAGGTTGACTGTTGAATTACCAGTACAATAAAAACGGAAAAGTGATAAAGTTTTAAACATGACAAATTACTTGATAAATAATTACTACGAATATTAAATAAAAGTACATCGTTTACTAAATAATACAAACACTGAAGAATGTTCACAAATCAACTAAATATTTCAACAATCCAGGTCGACAAACTTCATCGGTCTCTCTACACAATGTGTTACAAATTGTATTTCCATAAAGTGAAATTATGTTAAATTATATGTTTATTATAATCCGTATACGCATCCAAACAGATTTCTGGATTTAAAAATTTACTAGTTTTTTATTAATATTTTTTATATTTGATTAAATGCAGTATGTTTATATTCACGTCTTTTAATTAAAGCGGATCTAAATTTGACCCTGAACAATTTAATAAAGAGTCTCATTGCTAAAATTATTTTTTTTTGTTGGGGATATTTTCAAACCATCGAAATATATTGCTGTTTTCATTGTTTTTAGGTTTGAAATGACGACAAGTAACAAGGAAAGTGTTTTTGGGGTCGCGCTACCGGCAGACATTCTGGAGGCAGCAAAAGAAGCCGTCAACGATTTGTTTCCAAAATTAATATACGAGCAAAACTATGGACGATTTATAAAATTGTGTAACGAAAAAAAATGGCAGCGATTGCAGTGAACTAGTTCTTTTGGCGTATTTCAAGTATATGGTCGCACTATTCGATTATTAAATCAATTTTGAAGTTGAGAAAGGGTGTAGATATTGCAAATTATCATAGTTTGCGCTTGTTTCTAAAAAAAAAAATGATGGTTATAAAAGCATCAGTTCTTACAAAAGAGGATTTTGACCTATTTCTTCTGGTTAACAAATACTTGGGAATGAAGGTAAATTATTCTTAAAAGAAAAAGTTCTATGAAAACAATTGTCTGGAGAGGGATGCCTTTTTTAACGCTATTATTGAATCATTTCCTGAAGCAGTTCACTATTTAAAACAGTGTTATCACGTCTCATCCTATTTATCTTTTGGATCTATCGGAATCATTCAATTTTTAACTGAAATACAACAAGAGGACCTTTTAAAACCTATGCTTTTTTCCTTAGGGATACAAAGAATGATTACAAAGTTGTATTCAAGTTTCAATTCGTGGTATTTAGACGATGGGGTATTAGCTGGAGAGTCTATAACAGTTTTGGAAGATTTTGAAAAACTGATTGCTGAATTCAAACCGTTAGTACTGGAGATTAATCCATTAAAATGCAAACTTTATTTTATTGGTGCGAAGGATGACACAATTTTAGATGCTTTTAACAGCCTCTGGCCAGGGATAAAGCTCATTGATAACGATCTGACGCTTTTAGGAGCTCCCTTGCTACCATCGTCAACTGAACAAGTATTTAAGAAAAAGATGGCTGAGATTGAGCAGATGATATCCAATTTAAAAGTTTTAAATTCTCACACGACCTATTTTCTTTTGAAAAACTGCTTTACTATTCCTACTACGAAGTACTCCGTTACTTGAGTTTTCATCAGTCTTGGAAGAGATCGATTCCTTAGTTCAAGCTGGTTTGACCACTTTACTCAACTTAAAATTTGAAGAATGCCATGAAGTTTTATCAAGTCTCCCTGTTAAACTTGGTGGCTTAGGAATCCAAAGATCAAACGATATTTTTATGCCTACTTTTTATCATCAATAACCTCAGTTGGAGGATTAGTCATAGCGGACTTTTCGTCTATCCACGGTTATTCAGTTTCCATAGAAGTGTGGTGACTTTCAAATCCTAAACTCCCAGAAGGGAATAATTCATTACAAAGAAGCTGGGACAGTGTAACTGTGAACGAATTCTTCTGAACATTACTTCAATTTCTGAATTGGATTTAGCCCGTTTGAAGGCAGCTCAGATTCCGTCGTCCAGTGCCTGTCTTAACTGTATTCCCAGTAGAAGAAGAAGTTTTCAAATTGCTGTAAGACTTCGTTTTGGCCTTATTTTATGCGAACCTCATACCTGCATTTGTGGAGAGAAAGTAAACCGCGATGGAATCCATGAATTAGCTTGTAATAAAAGTGCAGACCGCTTTCTCAGACATCAAGAATTGAATATAATAATTCAAAAAGCACTGCCTACAGCTCAAATTCCATCCATACGGGAACCTTAATTCCTTGGAATAATGGTCTCAACGTCGTTTGGGACGTTACTTGTGTTGATACCCTTGCCCCATGTCACATTTCATCTTCAAGAGAAATTACTGGATTTGCAGCAAATAATGCCGCAAAACGGAAGATAAATAAATACAAGAAAATAATAGAGGAGGGCTACTTATTTACACCTATAGTAGTGCAAACTTTGGGAAGTTTTACTCTTGATGCCAGAGCCTTCATTTATGAGCTTGGGCAACGGATGTATTTCGCAACTGGAAAAATTAGATCACATTCTTATTTAATTCAAAGATTAAGCCTTGCGATTCAAAGGGAAAACAGCGCCAGTGTTTTAGGAACTGTACCCTCATCAAGGTCTCTCGAAGAAATTTATCATATTTAGTGTATAATAGTAATCTTTTATGTTAAGGAGGCAAACTTGCATGTTATTTTACCATAAGGCGTAACGTTAGTTAAAATCGCGTATAACGTAATGGTTTACCTTCAAATTCATGCCAAGTATAAATCAATCTTTTATTAACATGTTTGAGATACTGCTATCTAGGCGACGTAAGTCTTTTGAGAATATTCTAAAAGTAAAATGCAACTGTTATTAATGAACGTTTATTATTGCCCATAAGAATAATGTAAATCGTAGTAAAAAATGTTGTCAAGAAATAGCGCTTGTGCCTGTACTTTTTAGATGATTTTTCATAATAACAAAAATACTTTCCATTTTACCACGTGAAATCATTGGTTAAAACCATAATATTTTCTCCCTGTTTTAGATTAGCATTTCATGAATAGCACCTTTGTTTTCTAATTGATATACTTCAATTTAGGTACGTGTATTATCTTTACATTATTTTTTATTACCGGTTTTGTATTTGTTGATTTTAGTAGAATCGAAAAACTGTAATAAAACACTTGAGCAATCTTCACTAGAACCTGATGTAAATATTTGTCTGTTCGTTATGTCGTAAAAGAGGCTTATCATTCTCGAACATTGTCATAGCCCTAAATCGCAAATTTTTTTAGTCGAATTGCAAATTCTGGATGCGACGATATGGATATTCACTTCATCAATGAACAATAAACACTTCGCTAGTTAAATCGCCACCTCAAATAAATTAAATTTGTAGTAACCTACTAGAAAACAAATTTTAGTACTAGTTTTTCTGTGGTATAGGTAATTTCGGCGACTTACGTTCACCTATACGGTGTCGGTGTTAACAATGACAGTATTGTTTGTGCTACTTCAGTTTTATGCAACTAAATAACTAATTTTAATTTATGTTATTTTGATAAAGAATAATAACGCGTAATCGAGATTAATCTTGTTTCATGTTTTTGTGATAATCCCGTGGTACTTTTTACTTTCAAACCGTATTTATTTATTTCGACCTTCAACTATAATACAAACAAAACGTTGTATTTATTCCGGACCAAGTGACTTCCTCTATTTGAATGAACCTCCATGTTACCAAAATTAGTTTCCACTAGTGCAGCACCTCATTTAAGCGGCATTTTTAGCATGCATGTGCCGCCTCTTTGCAATCAGGATCAATTGACGCAAGCGGCATCTGTTGACAGTGAATTAAAGTAAATTCAATCGCTTGCCCCCTTAACAAAATTATATTTTACGTAATGTAATAAATAATGAAAATGAAAACAATTGATTTTTGGAATCGCTGGCGGTTGTGGTCGCGATGAGTTATGGAAGATGACCATTGATGATGTTGAAGATTTGGATTATTTAATTTTAGTGAAAATACCAACTAGCAAAAATAAAAAATCGAGGTCTTTTCGTATCATTGGAAAGCACTATATAAATATTTATTGTTAATATGCTTCTTTTCGGCCTCAACATTGGAATGAACGAAGGTTGTTCATCAAATATGGAAAGTGCTGGAAAATGATCATGGGAATTCATAAAATTGGTAGTGTAACACGGGAAGTTTTTTTTTAAATTCCGAACTGGAAAAGCTTCATCGGACATTGTATGAGGACGACAGGAAGCACCCTGCTTGTAGATGCAGTAAGCGACGAGGCGGCTCTGAAGAGGTTTGGTGGTTGATCTTCAGCTAAGGTAGCCCAAGAATACATAATAGAGTCGAAAAGAAATAAAAATGATACAGCTTATAAAATGTTGCTCTTGAATTTTCCAGAAAATGAGACGGGACTTTCAAATTCACGACTTGAAACACGCCAAAATATAGCAGACTTTCAAGAACAGAAATCGCATCTCGATGCTTCTTTGAAACTAAATTTTATTGCATCGGTTATAGAGTTGTACTTACATTGATTTTTTTTAAATTGCTTCAATTTTTTCTTCTGCAAACAATGCATCATTTTATGTTACAACTTCTGTTTTTTAAAATTTTCAAAAAAAAAACCTTTCAAAATCTGTCAGACATAAAAAATAAAAAATCCTATGCAAATCATTAAAAATTAAAAAGTTGGCAATTTCAAATAAATCAAGAGAAGTTGCGTGACAGAATATACATGACTCAATGAAGGTTTTATGAGAGAAATTCCTCGTAAGTACGAATGAATACTAGACCTCCATAAAAATGCAGGTAAAGAATTTGTTTTTGCAGGCAGTTGACGGTTTGTTGTTTCTACTGCATAAAATCAGTATCAGAGAATATGTCTCTAGCACAAGACCATATACCAGTTTTTTGAAGCTATTGATTGTTGTTTCTATAAAAAGGGTCTCAAAATATATGGTCATGGGAAAGAGTGCTGATTGCTAACCCTACTTTCTGTTCTGGGCTTCTTTTTTGCGTCTAGAAATGAAAAAGAAGGAGACGGAAGTCGACAAAAACGTGACACAAACAAAACTATTAGAGGGAAATGCTCAACTCAAGGTAAGTGCTATTAGTGAATTAACAAATAAACATTTATTATTTCAATTCTGCAAAACCATTTATTCTGTTGATACTAGATTTGAGTTTACGGGGAAGGGGCTATTATTGAGGACTACGGATAGAAGGAGCCTAGAAGATTATCTATTTACCTACCAAAAAGTGTATTTTTTGACGAAAGGAAGACTACCACTTACTACTATTGTTGGGACTCTGTACACTCATGAAATTTAAAACTTGGACACCACAATTTCTGTAAACAAAAGTTTGCACATTGTGAAGCAGGCTTAAGGGTATCATTTACAATTCTAACAGCAGGTAGTCTCAGCAGGGGTTATCTTATAGAAGGACTGTAGAATGAATCATTCACGTTTTAGAAAATAGGTAATTTACGTTAATGGTGTGACCTCCATTATTATTGACACATTCTTGGAGGCGTCTGCTCATTGACGCTATCAAGGTATCAATATAATTAATATTAATCGTTTCCCATGCGGTATCAATGGCTGCAATTAGTGCATTACGGTTTACTGGTATAAAATTTGGCCCTTGTTGTCTTCGGATAACAGCAAGTATTCGAGCCCAAACATTTTCGATAATGTTAAAATCTGGGCTTTTGCTGGCCAGGGTAACAGCTCCAAGTTATTTGCTTGTATCCAGTTGCGCACAACCTGCGAAGTATAGGGTCATCATATCCCGATAGTTAATTATCGAATGTTCCAAGAAAATATGTGTAAATAGTAAATGGAATCTACTAACGTAACGTTAAGTCGTTAATTATAGTTACATAACTCTCCTTTCATAAGATATAGTTCATATTAATATGCTTATTGTAAAGCTTCGTACACACCTGAACAACAAACCGAGGAACAAACAGAACAACGAACCGAACGGCAATCGGAACATTAATTTGGACGGTGCTACGTACGAATTTTAGAACAGATTCGCAAGTCCTGATTGTTCCACGAACGGTTTGCGGCGTTCCCGCAACTTGTCGGTTTTTTCTCCGACATCAAAGAAAATGCGCGCGAATGCGTTTGCAGGTTTGGACGAATCTAAACAAAACGGCGAACAAACTTATGCGGGAGAATTAAATTATTTATTTTGTCCTCCCTTTTGTGGGTTTGTTGTGTTTTAGGTAATATTATGGAGTTGACAGAAGAAAAATGTTTTAAATTAATCAGTGTTTAAGAATGCAAGAAAAAATGATGTCCCTATTAGCATCATTTGGGCGGGAAATTTCCAAAATAAAAAAAAGCGAAGTAAATTATAATTTTTACTCTTCTTTGTGCGTAAAAATTTGGTTGGCACTATCTTCTTGTTTTCCGCAATTTTCTTTCTCAATAATAAATATATATGAACTGAAAACTACTGAAAATAATTATGGGAACAGCACAAACGTTCCGTTTGTTGTTCGGATTGTGGAAATCATAAAAGATCGTTTGTCGTTCTGTTTGACTTTCGGTTCGTTGTTATGTTTGTTGCTCGGTTTGTTGTTCAGGTGTGTACGAAGCTTTACAACTTAAGCAACAATTTTTGGCGAATAAAGATTAGTTTGTGATGTAATATTAGAAACACAAATTTATATCATATCAAATTTATGACAACTTAAAACCAAGAACGTGTATGTTATTGCTAAGAAATTATTAAGGAAAAAGCGCAATTGCAGTGTAAATATTTATAATTAGATATTTTCGAAAGTTTATAAGTCCTCTATTGTAATCTTAATACTTAAAAGAAAATCCTGTCCATTAGCATTATAAGGAAATGGCTTTTACTTTATGAATAAGTTTCAATAACAATAGAATATCCTTGCTTGTTTAATTTACTTCCTTTGAGTCATATTGCTCTAAGGGTTGTTACATTGGTCATTAGAAGTATGTAATAAATAAACAATTACCTACTGTTTGAGAAGGGGTAGTGTGAACCAATAAATAAAGTAAGAAATGTAAATTCCATTTTAGTTTAAAATTTCAAGTGTTGTGAAAATGCCACCTCATCTCGGTGCTGATTTGAAAGCGCGGATTGTTTCGGAATTAGCGGCGGGCCGTAGCGTGCGTGAAATTTCACGTATGTTAGATATACCAAAAAGCACCGTAGGGCATTACCGAGTAAAATGGAATCTTGAACACACTTTGGAAAGAGCCATCGGAAGTGGTAGACCTAAAGTATCTACACGTGCTCAAGATCTCGAGTTGTTTCATTACGTAACAGAACAACCATTTGCTACATACTCCAGGGCTATAGCAGATACACATTTTCCCGGATGCCGTATAACTGCACAAAAAGATTAAAGGAGATGGGAATAAAGAAGTATAATGCTGCTGCGAAAGAAGTTCTCAGTGACGAAAATATGAGACGTCGTCTGGAATTTGCAAGGCGATATGTGAACGAACCTTTGGAATTTTGGAATCGAGTGATTTTTAGCGACGAAAAAACGTTCAATAGCCGCAACGATGGACCACTAAAAGTTTTTAGAATGGAAGGAACTCGTTACGAAAATAATCACATATGTCCTAAAAACGAAGTGGTTATTTTTCTGTGAATGTGTGGGGTTGGGTTAGCGCGCGGGGTCCAGGAGTTTGTTGGGCTATCGATGGACGTCTTGATTCTGCTGCGTATTTAGATATTTTGGAAACTATTATGAAACCTTCAGTCGAAGTGTCCGACGAAGATTATATTTTCCAACAAGTAAGTATTCTTATTTCACTATACTTTCTCCAAAAATAGTTCGGGATCTGTTGAATTAACATTTTCATAATGTATTTTTGTTGTTAAAGGACAACGCCCCTATTCATACTTCGCGGGTTGTGCGCAATTGGATACGAGAAAATAACTTGGAGCTGTTACCCTGGCCAGCAAAAGCCCAGATTTTAACATTATCGAAAATGTTTGGGCTCGAATACTTGCTGTTATCCGAAGACAACAAGGGCCAAATTTTATACCAGTAAACCGTAATGCACTAATTGCAGCCATTTATTAATTATATTGATACCTTGATAGCGTCAATGAGCAGACGCCTCCAAGAATGTATCAATAATAATGGAGGTCACACCCATTATTGATTTCTTATATTTATTTATATAGTAATACCTTTATTTAAAAAAAAAGTTTTCATTTAATTTTAAACTATAACTTGGTATCTTAATTATAATTATGTAATAAATTCTTGTCAAAAACTAAATATATACGTTGACAATAAGAATTGCCTTAGTTTTTATTTTCACTTTTTATATTAACTACAGAAAAAATGAAACGTCATAAAATATACATTTTGTAAGGACTAAATATTATGAATAGAGAGTTTAATGATTTTTTTAATAACTTACAATAATTAGTAGGTTAGATTTATTTAAAAATAAGTAATAATCAGTCAACCCAAATAACCATGTTTAGTTTTTGATTTAATTTAAAAGTTATTGCTTGTAGACGTTTTTAAATCAAAATTATTTCTAATTTTATTTTGTAAACATTTCCTAAACAAAATTTTGATTCGATAATTAATCGAGCTATGGTGTTTAATTAGCGATACCTTCAAATATATTCTTTAAAGAAAAAAATTAAGTAAGCAACGTAAATTACCTATTTTCTAAAACGTGCTTGGTGTAATGATTCATTCTACAGTCCTTCTATAAGATAACCCCTGCTGAGACTACCTGCTGTTAGAATTGTAAATGATCGCTTCACAATGTGCAAACTTTTGTTTACAGAAATTATGGTGTCCAAGTTTTAAATTTCATGAGTGTACACAAGACGTAATGGTAAGAAAACTGAAAAATAAAAGACAGCCGAATATAAGAGGTGAAGGAAGTTCTATAAGAAAGACAAAACATAGCAGATGCTCTATTGTGACACAATGTTTGAGAATCATCGACAACAATTGAAGTAATAAACCACTTTTATTATTATTACTAAGCAAATCGCCACCTCATCGACAGTTGCCATGCACACCAAAATAAATAATTTGTAGAAATTTTTAGATTTACAGATCTACAGAATTAATATCATTGATATCTTCAAAATATCTCTCAATAAGTTGTAACGAGATTCCTGCCGTTTAAGTAACTTGCCAAACGATCGAATATCTCGCTGTAGTATTAATAGATAGCCGCAGTTAGTTGATTCTCTCATTTTCCGCTTGGAATAATTGTGTCGTCTTTTAATAACAGCTACTTTGTCGCCGATAACCGTTAAACACGAATTGTTAGTCTCTACTCTTTGAGAGAAGAATCCTCTGGCATGTATTAATAGTTTTGCATAGACAAAGGGGATGATTCTCAAAGTAACCATCTGGCGAAAAAGCCGTATCTAGTGGATTGGCAAACGCACGTGTTTTTTTCCTTGGGGTTGAGTTTTGATTTTCTTTCTGTTCTATTTGGATGTTCTTCACTGGCTAATGGTATTGGAAAATTGATAGAAGCAGCAAAAATGATGGGGTAACCGATAAAACCAATAAGCTAATGTTACATGACGACTTTGAAGAGAAGACGTCTGCAACAAAAACCAATAATAAGTCAAACTGCGTATTAATTTATAAGGCCGAATTTCAACTTACAATCGCATATAGATATTGTATGGAAATATCGGTAGCAAACGTATATTTATTGTAGACAAGCTTTGAATTTGGATTTGGTGGCCATCATTCCCCGTCGGACGTATCGAACTAGTCACCTCGGAGAGTGCATTTTTTATAGGAGTTTAAAACTGGATTGTATTATCACGTTCTCTTTCAATACGACACTTTTCAAACAAATAGCATTCTACTTACCTACTAGTCATTGATTTTATTACACAGATTATTAACAATGAAATACCATTAAGATATTTACTTAATAAATTACGCTATCAGAATCATATTTTATTGTTGTTGCTTATCGTGTGGTTTCTGTCTTTAACACCCGACCAGTCTCTCTCAGCGTCAGTAAAGTACAGGAGTACCTACCTGCTTTCCTTTTTCTGTGTTAAACCCCCTCCCTCCGCGTTACTATCTATTTAATTTATTCAATGCCCCGCGCTCTCCGCATTTTTTTTATCTTAGCTTCTGTCAAAGATCATGAGTGGAACAGGTAACGACAATATAATTGTTTTGTTCTTTTTTCTATTTCTCTGGATAACTACTCTATTGAATTGTGAAACCGTAACAAGGTATATGAAACATAAAGAAGTATTGATATTAAGCTAAGAACCGGGTAGGTATAGCCCAGGTTACATGAGCAGTAAAACCTTTCGGGCCACATAAATCTTGTAGCGGTAAGTATAACATTCTCTACTAGTCTCAGTATCACTCTTACTCATATTTTTGAAAGTGAAGGTGATATTTTCACCTAACCCAAGGCGATAATCCAAATCCTGACAAATCTTTTCGAATAATCGGTCGGTGACCGTACAGTATACACGAGACCGAAAGTTCCGTAGATATCCAAGTTAGAAATTACCACGTGACGTAGGTTAATAAAAACTCATCAAACCTTTGCAAAATATGACTGAAAAAATAGTATAAAGCGTGAGCCTGCAAAAACGACATAGTGATTTTTGTGCTCCTCCTCAATGAAGAACAAATCAATTACTGAAAATTTATAGGAGGAAATATCTACCTTTCATCAGAATACATTAATCTAATATCTAAATATTTAGACGTAAGAGTAAATTTGTTATGATTTGTTGAATTAGAAGATATTGAAATTTTTTTAATACTCCATATTTTAAGAAAAGTCGACGTAACTTAGAATGCTCTGTATTTAGGTATAGGGAACCTTTATAAAAGAATACCTTATTTTTTACGGAAATCAAAAAACTGCAATAAAATACAGGGCGCTTTTTTAGGACATACTGTATATTTCAAAATAATTTTAAAATGTAAGTTTATCAACCTGCAAGCTACTAAAAAGACAAAACTTTTACTGTTTTGCTATAAATCTCTGTCCCGTTGGTGGTGATTCACCCTGTATATATGGTAATCACAATTTACCAAGATTAATCAACATTATGAAGTATACGAAAGAAAAACCTAAGTAGTTTGTTTACTATAGCGAAGTCAAAAACAATTGATATTAATTATATTTTAGCCAAAGTCGGTGAATCCCATCCCAAGTGAATCTATTCAGAGAAAAAAATGTTGTTAAGTTATTTTTTGAATAGTTTCGTAAATATTTGCTACGTGATTCAATTCAATAGTGGAAGTAATTTTGGATAAACTGTATTTCAAATATTGATATCGACATAATAGTAACGCATTCTTGATAGTACGGAAAAATTCGGTGCTTTTGTTCTATTAGATACAGGGGAATAACTTGTATATATACTTCACATTGTTTTTACGAGTGGGTATTTACATGTGCTAATGGGGTATTGTGTTTTTTTTGTCTTTTCTATAGAGATAATTCATTTTAAGTGTAGATAACGGTGTAACACTTATATTACAAGTGTTTTTGTGTAATAATCTAGTTCATTAGGTTGACAAACTTTGATTGCGCACAGATCAATAAAATTTTGAGTTAAATCTAAATTTGACATAAGAAAATGTATATTATCTAATAAATTAATCATTGAAATTAACACAATTTAATATTAATGAGAAATATCAAACTTCCTTTTTCTATGTTAGCTCATACCTTTTTTTGTGGAACCAATACCCATGGATTGCTTTTCCGTAAATACGCATCGGCGTGAACTTGAAATTCGAGAAAAAATTGTTTGAGGTACATACATATCAATAACGTTAACATTAATATAGCAATGTCACACCGATTTACCTACTTGTTAATCAATTATTCAGTTTAAAATAAAGTAAAGACACTAGATATATTATTAATTTACCTCTGAAATAAAAAAAAACAATTGGGCGAAAATTCATCTCGCATAGTGTTATCCTTAATTACTTCCCTCTAATGATGACGAGGCGGGGTTTCTTTCTAATAACAAAAGTATTATTTTCATTTAAAGTTTTAAATATCGTGTATATTAAGTATTTGACTGATTTTAACAAATATACTATTAGCTTATTATGTTTAAGTTTTAAAAAATACTATTTGATAACACTAGTAAATGCGTACATATTGCAAACACATTTATGTAAATTATTTAATTTTAAAGTTCTTAACCTTCTAGGTGGAGGTGGGGTTGAAAACGACACGTGTCGTTCGTTCTATTTTACCTGTGTGTCTTATATAATGTATTAATTTTTAATTATTTATTAACTCGTGACATCATCTACAATGATGACCATTTTTAAACTTTTTTAAATTTTGTGACCAAGACGGTTCTTAATTTACTTATTAGCCTCGATAAAGCCCTCACAGGTTTGGGCGAAATGTCGGCCTTTTATGTAGCTTGAGACCGTTATTTCCAACCCCACCTCCACCTAGAAGGTTAAGAACTTTAAAATTATAAACTTAATTGAAGAAATTAAAAATATCAACTATAAATTATTTAATATGAGAAAGAAAAGGGTGAGAAATACAAGAGGTAACCTTAACAGAAAGAGAAGGAGGTGGAATTAACAAAATTGTTTAGATAACAAATGAGGTTTCAAGGAGAGCGTAGAAAAAATTTGAAGCTATTGATCGTATAGACTAAACGGTAGAAAAGGTGAGATTGATAAGTGAGACGATTAAGAGGATGATGCAAAATGGAGCACAGGACAAGAATAAATTTGTTTACACCCACAAGATTTTTTTATATAACAAAATTTAAATTTAGATTCGCACGATTTTTATTCCCCAATCAACTTTTTGTTGGAATATTTGCAAGTAGGAATGCAGGTTGGTAACCCCAACGACATTAATTATTGTTATGACATCTTCTTCCTTATAATCTTTTTTGAAATTTTTATTTCAATTATAGTTTTATCACAGAGACCAGATATTATTCAGAGGAACAACTCTCGTTGAAGGGGAAGATACCCGCAATGGTATCGCCATGTTTTGAGAGTAGGTCATAGTCGTTTTGAATAAACATTCATGTAATATGTAACAACTATGCCCACACCTTATAAACTTTAGACGGAGTGCTATATTTAGTCATTAAAAACCATATGACACAAAATCCTGGAATTTATTCGGTAATTTGACCATGCCGGATGATAATTTTGTATTGTTAATAATTAAAATTGTAACGGTTGTAGCTCACAAATAATCGAAAGAAAGCGACGGCTCTAGCGGTACATCCTAGAGAAAAAAATAAGACAATTTGGCTCGATGTAGCGCACTAAATTCGTGGAGGATCCAGTATTTGTAGTAGTTAGCACAGCAGTATCCGGCTTAGTCGGTGAGTTGGAGGGTTCTTGAACAACGGTAAAGAAATAGACTACTGACTAACAAGGCGCCACCTGCTGTGTAATAGAAAGAAATAAAACCAACTAACAGGAGTTCAACAGGTTTTACTAAAGGTCTAATAGGCTAAAACGAACACAAATCAGAGAGACATATAGGCAATTCAATATAGCCAATAAAACTTAAAGTACTAGGAGAATGTAATAGAAATAGAGAGAGACTGTCGCATATGATTACGTGCGTTAACAACAACAATAATTAAAGCTCGCAATTGATGTGTCGAATTCCAGTTAAGCTTTTTAGTTACACCCCAAATTAAAGTTAGCGTTCCAATTGAGGATTGGTTACTAAGAAGGCTCAAAGTACACACGTCACTTACACACGGTGACTTAAAACTAACTTAAACTCGGAATAAAAAGGTAAGTACCTCCCGCCAACCCAAAAGGCTTTTTGTTTTGCTCTATGTAAAGCGCCCAAGCAGCTGGTTAAAAACAAAACCAAACGTCGGTGGTGAAGTTTACCCCGAATAAAAATTTGCATAAATACTAAAGATTTAAACCGTTTAATGTCACATGTACGTGAGCTTCATACGCATTAATATTGAATAGGTCACTTAAACATTAAAACTTAGCTGTATTCTGTAGTATGCAGTTCCGACAATGAAAGTTCCTGCTAGCGACAGTATTCGACAGCTCCAGAAGGTAGGTAACCCCAGGATTTCCCTTAGGGGAGGTATGTAGAAATATGTTCCCTCGAAGTAACAATTATGCAGCATGAACGACCCCTGCAGCCCGTAGAGTTCACCGGCTGGTTACAGCTTAATTGGATGCGAAACCGTGGTAGTCGTGAAGTTTATAGGAAAAGGTTCCTAATTAGCCATTCCAGCATCTCCAGGAGTTATCCAGGTGTAATACACGATGAGAATATGAGGTCAACGCACGTGCTAAAGCATACGTCGTAATTAGAACTAACACAACCACGAGACAACAAAAGAAAGAAAAAGAAAGTACTTACGGTGAATGCGGTCGGATTTAAATTTAAACACCAATTCGACTTGGAATTATTGAAGCATACATTAATAATTTATGTGTAAAATTTTAACTTCAGGAGCCATGTAGACGGAAGTAGAAAATGTCCGCTCATCGTCCACGAAACTTTTCTTAATTAAAAGTCCACCAATGGAAAATTCTGAACATGCGCGGCAAATTCGACTTTCGTCGTAACGTGCTACACACGACACACGTTTTTAGGAAGGCTCTCGACATACGTTCTACTTTTGTAAATAAACCCGTAACAAAATTTTGAAACACGATCCTGAATTTCTAGGCTGTCGTTGTCTTGTTAAGATCAAAGACGTCGGTGTTAAGTTATATCTCTGAAAGAATTCTTTACTGACAAAGCATCAATTCAAATTTAATTTATAATTTTCAAATCCGAAACAACCCCAACTTTGTGATCATCGCAAACAAATTAATTATAAGTTTTTTAATTCATCCTTTCGTTTAACAATTTTATTTTTTATTTCACAACTTATAATAAATAAGATGAGGAGTTATATGCTTTGGTTTCAAGACCAAAAATATTAACACCCCTTTTTCATTTTTCCCATAAATTAGAGTTAGTATGTTATTTATTTATTTATTTATTCTTATGTTATAATAAAGCAAAATAAAGTTTTGGTTCGAAGGCCGGCCTCCGGTTGGTTGTAATTTAATTATACGCAATTTTGCTTAAACTATTTTTTGATCCGATAAGTAATTACTGAGAGATGGGTCACACTAGTGGTTTTAAAGATATCTCCACCAATATCAATTATACAAAAGATTATGAAAAAAAGTTTTATTGTAGATGGCACCGCTGTCGACTCAAAAAATAGTTTTCAATTGCTAACATTTTAGAACGCCTAGGGCCAGACTTATTTAGTTTCCTTAACAAATAAACGTACTGCTTTATACTAATACAAATAGGTTACGTAATGAACCTTCTCAAATTTAAAAGTAGTTCACTTGAAATCAATTCTAACACCCTATTGCTCACATTTTAAAAAACCGCTTATTCGCAAAATATCGAATAAGACTGGAATGTATATTAGTATGCGTTTATTTTTTGTAACTTTCAAAACATCGTATTTATCAATTTTTGTGATTCATGATGATGTTCTTTGTACAAAAAACTTCGCGTTGCAGTCAGTCAGGCGCCTTTACTTTCGTAAAAGTGTAAAGGGAAGCACATTGTGGCCAAATAACAGAAAAACTATTTTAAATATTATGGCTTGATGGCTACCGGGTACCATATACAAACTGTCAGTTTCTCTATTTTAACGCGATTATTCCTTATTTCTCAACGTTTACTTGTTTACAATACTGTAAATTCTAATACTACCTACTAGGTAAACTGGTATGTTGACAAATTAAAGTGTCCCTATAAAACTAATAATCGATAAACGATTTACTTAAAATTTAGAACTACTTTTACTTTTTTTTTCATTTTATCTGTGCCACTAAATATTTTGGGCCCCAGATAATTGGCGCCCCTCCGCATCGCGAGCCCTGCAGTGTACTTATTTACGCCACTGCGGTTTCGATACTCTTTTAGACATTTGTTAGTATCAGAGAACGATGCGGAGTTCTGCACGAAACGCTTGTTTTTATATTACAACTATACCCTGTTTCCATTTGACCATCTTGTACCTACTTTATGTTATTCTTATTTTAATTTACTATTAAATTGATCATTCGGTGTTTCTTATTTTTCGTTTCATTTTCTTTTCCTTACTTAAAATTATCTTATTTTCATATATTTCGTTGGGTAGGTATTTAGTTTTATTTGCTAATAAGTTTTCTATTTTTCTTTGATTTTCCTCACAATTTCTGTCTGTTTTGTTTTTATTACTTCCCATTCGTAATTTTTTGCTTATTCTTTTAATCTAGTGTCCAATTTTCTATTTGACTTATATCATTGCTTATATACTCCATTTCTTTCATGATCCTTTTGCTTTGTTTCATTATTATATTCCTTTGTATTTTTCTTTGTGTATTTCCCATTACCACTTTCTATATTGAGTGTTCATACTTTTTGTGTAAATCTGTTAATAGCATGTTTTTATTTTGTCTCTTGTATCCACTAGCACTTTTATTAGTTCACTCATTTCATCGTTCTTTGTTTTTTTTTGTTTTGTTCTGTATCGCTGCGACAAAATTAAATATTATATAGGATAAGATTGTGTTGTACTAAAGACAAAATGATGCGTTTTTCTTTGCTCCAACAAGTTTATTTTGTAAGTGCACATGGTGAATTAAGTAAACATATAAAAAGAATAAAAAAAAGCATAATTTTATATTTGAAAATCTATAATAAAAGGTATTGTTATAGAATTCCACTTTCCCATTTGTTAATTTAGCATGTTAAGTGTATTATGCTTTTCTATTACTATTTTTTACATTCACCGGATGAATGAGAATCCAGTTTTGCTCTATTTGTTGATAGTATAACTAATGGTAGTTAATTTAAATTGTAATACTATAAAGGAAATGGTGCCAGGTATGTATAAAATTCGCAGCATCTAAAACACCCATCTAATTTCAAGCTGTTTAACACAATCTTAATAATTATGTTAGAAAGGCGTAAGCTAACATCAGCTTCCTGTGCTTCTTCTAACGTGTTTAGCTTAGCAGTTTTTTTAAAGTAAGGTAGCGACAGTCACCGGATTTAAAAGACATTGCAACGATACATTATGTAGAGAGGAAACAAATACATATACAAATAAATTTTGTTCATTAGTTTTCTTCTGTGTAGTAAAATGATGTAATTCTACAAAAAATAAGATTTTTGAATCAAATAAATCCGTTTATTGACTTACATGATCGACTAGTTTATAAAAGAAATTTGATTAGATAAAATCTATTACTCAAGATTAATAGAATTAGGGAGAATATTTATTGAAGAACGAAGAAACTCAACGTCTCAAGCACGTCGTAAGCCTGATCACAACGGCTCGCAACGGCCACTCATCATATAACGGCCACCTCGGTTTTTACTATTTCATAACGGCCAACTTAATTACAACGGTCACTAAAAATATTTGATAACAGCCAACTTGTTCACAATGACCACTATTTCAGTTGATCATTACGGCCACCGTAATCACAACGGCCAACTTTACAAGTGGATCATAACGGTCACCGTGATCATAACGCCCCTCGTTCTCATTACATAACGGCCACCTTGATCACACTCACGCACGCCAGTAGTGTAAAGCGTCATACGACAATATGATTACAACGTCACTCTGATCACAAGAGCCAACTTTAATGAAGTCTTTTTGAAAAACCTTATACATTTCTTATATAGGGTGTCCAGAAACTCTCCTGACAAACGAAGACCGGAGATTCCTCAGATAATTTTAAGACAATTTAACCCAATTCACCTACTCCGAAAATGCTTCCTAAGGGAGCTAGAGCTCTTTGAAGATGGCGCCTTGTAAATAGTTTTTTTTTAAATACCTCTAGAACGCTTCTACTTAAAAAAGCAAAAACTGGTATGATTGTTTAGCCTTCAGAGATGAATCGATTCCATCAATTGCGAATTTCTAGTACCGGTCATAGGCGTCCGTTTTGGGTAGGTCAACGGTTATTTTAACGCATAACTTTTTTATCTTTAACTTTTAAGCATTTGTGACACTAGATTATTAAATTTTCAGGTATTCTAGTACTAAAAGGTACTCTTACTTTAAGTCATTAGGATACACCGTTTTCTAGAAAAATGGATTTGAAAATTTTTTTTTTTTTGTCGTTAAAGTTAAATTTATATTTTTTGCACTAGTTGGCTCTGAATTGCCAACAAAAGTAAAACCTACGTTTTTCATTGTCAAATTGTTGTCAGTTCGTGAAGTTTATCTTTTAATTTTTTACTTTACCAGGCGCCATCTACAAAGAGCTCTAGCTCTCTTAAGAAGCATTTTCGGACTAGGTGAATTGGGTTAAATTGTCTTAAAATTATCTGAGGAATCTCCGGTCTTCATTTGCCAAGAGAGTTTCTGGACACCCTGTATACATAAAGACGTATAGTTACCAGTTTAGGATACAAGGAGGTTGATGATATATATAGGGTTATTCACGGTATACGACACTGAATATTACAGCCAAACTATTCAATAAAATTGGAAAAATTAATCTGGGATGGATAGAGACCTATCGGAGGAATATTTTAAAATTATTTTCGAAATATACAGGTGTTCCAAAATACACAGAACGTATCAAAGTTGGGTTTTTTCTTATGGAATGTCCTGTATATCATTACATTTTCAGTTTCTACGAACAAAATAAGAAAGGATTTTATAGAGGTTTACCTTACTTAAACCTGAAGGTTTTGAGGTATTTTGTATTTTATGAAAAGTCGTTACAATTTTGCCGATTCATATCTCAGCAACTATTCTCTTTCTCCAAACTAAATTTGCACTGAAGTCTATCAATTGATCAGATTTTATGTAGAACTTGTGAAAAATCCATTATCATATACTGATGTGTACAAAATAAGATTAAATAATGACATGTTTTGAACCGCAATAACTTGCTTAATTTAAATAGAACACCCTGTATTTTATATCAACAACAAATGTAAAATGTAATTACCTATCAAACAATACTATAGTTTCCTATAGTTAAATGTTCAGGTTGTCATGAAAATGCAAATTTCCATAATGAAGACTGATTTGTAACAATTTTAATATTTATCAAGTAAGCTATACAACTTTGACAGGTGAATATTATGTATTGTAAGAAGCCCGTTGATTGACGGGCAAATTTTAATGCATGAATTTAATAATGCTAGACTCGTGTGCATGTAGGTTGATCCCATTATTCTCTGGAATAATGTTAAACCTATGGCGGACGAAGACCCCTTGGACCCGCCCCTGTATGAAAATTTTCGGTTTTTCCCGTTGGTTTGAAAGAAAGACCCATCGGCATGCCGAATTTCAAGTCTCTACGACGTCTGGAAGTACCTGTTTAATTTCGGAGACAGACATGATTTTAAGCAAATGTTTTTTCTATTTCACCAGTATGTTTTACAATATGGTAAACAGCTTAGGAATTGATCCGTGGAGCAGATAATTCATTAGAAGAGATATTATTGTGAAGTAAATTTGTACATTTATTAAATTCTTGTAAACTCTGTACATATTTATTTCTCTCAAAATTTAATACAGTTGATGAAATGCACACAATGCAAATCTTCTCCTTCTTACAAATACATAATATTCACCTGTCAAAGTTGTATAGCTTACTTAATAAATATTAAAATTGTTACAAATCAGTCTTCATTATGAAATTTGCATTTTTCATGACAACCTGAACATTTAGCTATAGGACACTATAGTATTGTTTGATAGGTAATTACATTTTACATTTGTTGTTTATGTGAAATACAGAGTGTTCTATTTAAAAATAAGCAAGTTATTGTGGTTCAAAACATGTCATTAATTAATCTTATTTTGTACGCATCTTGTATATGATAGTGGATTTTTCACAAATTCTACATAAAATCTGATCAATTCATAGACTCCAGTGCTAATTTAGTTTAGAAAAAGGTATTAGTTGCTTAGATATGAATCGGTAAAATACAAAATATCTCAAAACTAGGTTTAAGTAAGGCAAACCTCTATAAAATCCATTCTTATTTTGAACGTAAAACTAAAAATGTATTAATATACAGGGCATTCCATAAGAAAAACACAACTTTGATACGTTCTGTGTATTTTGGGACACCTGTATATATTTCGAAAGTAATTTTAAAATATTCCTCCTATAGGTCTCTATCAATCCCCTTAGATATATTTTCCCAATTTTATTAAATAGTTTGGCTGTAATATTCCGTGTCATATTCCGTGAATAAACCCTGTATATATGGAAAATACATAACCTTATAAATTCGGGACATATTTGGATCGTCGGACTAGCCAAAAGCAGCAGTAATTTTGTTGGACAAAATGATTTTTGAATTTCTTGTCAAAATAGCTTCAACATCCGAAAATATGAAGTGTATAATATATCAAAAAACAATAGGTCGGAAATCGAAATATTTCGGACCTTCGGTGCTCGGGGAATGCAGCGCTTTTGAGAAAAGTCGCAGAGGGAAAGTGTGTCAGACTCAGCAATAAAAAAACCATTCACAAAGTATTAGATATATATGTATCACCAACCTCCATAAATAATCCTAAACTGGTAAAAGTAAAAGGCCATTTTTTTTTGCTATAAGTATTGGAATACTAAGCATGGCGTCTGTCCACCAATGAGCTAGTAGGCGCTAAAATATCATTTCATTCAAGAATAAGTGGAGACCATGACATGAAACATATCTAACCTATACTTTAGTTGCATTAAGCTATTTTATAGAATTTGTTTTTTTGGAACTTTTTTTGTTTTATATTTAATTACTTAAAAATTCATTTTCAGATAGATAGATTCTTTTGAAACAAATAAGGTCTCTTGTATTTTTTTTTTCTGCAAGATCAACGATTTTTGAGAAAAATAATTTTTATCAAGTCATCGTATGATTCACGTGTTAGTTAAATTTTGTCAATGAATTTATTTAGTGAGGCTTCTGTCAAAGTTATAATATTATTATTGGAAAACATTTAACTAAAATTGAATTACAAATTATTAAATAAAATCAAATCCAAAATGTAGAAAATAGTCACTTTCAGGCATTATATAAGGACTTTTAGACGGCGCACATTTGGACCTAAAATCCGGACAAAATTCGATTTGCAAATATTTTGTATTTTTGCTAAAAATCTAATATATACCACCGAATACCTATTACCTAAACATGTTTATTATGAATATACAGGGTGTAACAATTTTTTGGGTAAATAATGTATATTAAGTCATTGTAATTTAACTCAATTATTTTTAATATTTAAATTTCATTTTTAACATTAACTATATTTTGTAATTTTACGCTTACCTACTATCAAAAAAACACTAATTATAACACAAAACTGAAATTAATCATCAAATGTAAAGTAAGGTCGTATCGTCTACAACTTCTACAATTTCTTGCACATCATATTCTTCTCCAGGAAGTAGCAGTTTGATTGTATCTTCTGAAAGTTTTTCTATTTATTGCGGGAAGAGTAGACAGAGCAGTTAATACAGGATCTGATGTTAAAATCAGTCTATTAAAAAACATCTACATTTGTTGCTTTTTCAGGAAATCTTTTGGGAAATTTCTTAAAATGTTTATTGCGACTTTCAGCAGCCTCTTCAGAGAGTTGTCCTATCGGCAACAATGCATTAGCAATTATTTCCGATCCATGAATCAGCACTTTATGTATTGTGGGTGGCATAGGGTACCATCCATATAATTTAATATAAACTTTAGCTGTTTCTAACGAATACTCTTTAAATAATGTTACATTAATCTTGTGGCCACTGCTAATAGTTTCCAAGATAACCTTATATCTCTTTATAAGTGCTATATCAATGCCTGTTATTCTGCTGGAACATTCTGGATCCTCAAAAAATCTTCTTGCTAAATTACCATTATTGGTATTTCCAAAACCTTGTTTGGGGACATCAACTATCATTCCACACTCTGTTCTAAATTGATTTTGAATTCTTCTCTTGTTTTCCTGTACTAACTCCTTTTCATTTTTATCTCTAGTTTGCCATTTTCCTACTGGTATTTTATAAGCCAGGTGCAAGAGACTTTCAAAGAACCTGATTCTTGCATGTAAGACTGAGATACCAAATTTAAAGTTTTCTTCTTTCACAGGAATTTTTGTCACCCGTTCTAAATTATTGAAGTCTTTGCTTGTAGCACCACACAAATAGCATTTTTGGGTTGAAGTTATGTCGGTAAGGGAATTACAGACCTTTCCGTCTACCATTGTGAATGCTAGAATATGTCTAACCAAAACTTCTCTATCTCTCACATGAACTTGAGATGGAAGAAGCGATTCAATTTGTGTGTTAATATGATCAAATTCTGCTTTGGTTTCTTGAACAGTTTCTTTGATAAACCTAAACCTGATAGGCCTGCAAAATCTTGGAGAAGCAGGTCTTGGATTCTCCCAAATGATTTTCTTATTATTTGATGTTTCTGCGTAAAGTTGGATTGGTACGAATGAACTTAAGAATAACTGTCCGTCACTGTGGAAATCAAATTCAAATTTCTGATGATATTGTTTTTGTGCTGAACCATCACAGCCCCATTTTGACACTAAATACAGATTAATATATTCGTCAGGTGGCAAATTTTCAAAAGCTTCCTGAATTGAACTGCATAGGCGATCAGCTGTCAAATCTAGCAAAGCTTGAAGGCGCACTTCAACGCTTACATCCGTAATAGAATATAATGTCTTATCCGGGTAACAGGTAATTTTTTCTTTTGAAGAACCGAATAACACGGATATAAGTCCTTGCAGTTTTTCGAATAATTTCGTATTGATTTTTAGTCAACCCAGCTTCCACTAACATCGCAAGTGCTTCAGTTGATGACATCTTTGAAATCTCTGGCTTTTTATTCTTATTCAAATTTATGTATCTCTCTGCTGAGTTGGGATTTGAAGTGACTTCCCTCACAACTTTTGCTGCACTTAGGTTCCCAGTTGCTCTTAAACTCATAGAGGTGGAAAACGAAAGTTCATCAACGGAAAATAATTTTCTAACTTCTTCAGTCTTTCGCCTTTTGGATCTTTCGGACAAATTATTAAATTGTTTTTCACTTCGACCAGGGCCAGGTTTCGAATGTTTGATTGTTGCAGGAAAACTAACTTCAACTGAGAGCCACTTCTCATTTTTTAGAAAGAGATCTTCTCTTCTTTTACATTTAGACCAAAGGGATTTGTAATCTTGAAAAAAATGTGATATGCAATGTTTTAAAATTCTTAAAGAACTTTCTGGACAGTTTGTGATTTCTTGCAAGCGTCTAACAAGATATTCCTTCTTCCTATTTAAATTTCGATCATTGCTGCTCTTTAAAATGTCATACAATTCACGACGACTTATTCTTTTTTCCATCCTGCCAGATGATGATCTGTAAAAATGTTAATATGCAAGATGTTCCAATTTATTAGATCTGTCAGTTAACTACTGGGAGTAAAATTATTTAAATTGTGGACAAAAGCCTTAATTTTTAAGGGGCCCCATTTTGTTTTTGGCAATACTAAGTGCCCTATTCTGTAACATTTATAGCGTTATAAAAACGCCCCAAATTTAAAAAAAAACAAAAAACCCGTTCAAAAAATAATTAGGGTCGGGACCTCTGTGGGTCTGACTGGACGGTATGAATTTTGAAGCATTACGGGGGTAATTTAATTTTGCTTGTATTTTATAAATAGCAAAAATTAGCAATATTTCTTTAGTGTTCTGTAATAAACAATGTTTGGTCTCACTTCTAATGCAAAAATTATTTTTCGGAAACTTCCGGAACCAAGCTTAAAACTTTACCAAAAATCATCAAAATCTGTAATGTTTACAACAAAAAGTAATACACTATGTCAAAACTGAAGAACTGCATAAAACAAATAATTAGTAAAAATTATTAACATCAAACTTACCTCAAGATATTTAAACACCAACTATGGGTTTACAAAACTATGTAACGCTTTTTAAACAACCGTCAAATTAAAAATGACAACATTTAACGATTCACTTTGACAGGTTGATGCTCGTTTGTCAAAGCAAAGCCTACTATGATATATTGTTGACATGAAATTAATTGTTACAGTATGGTTTGACGCCGGATATAGATCAAATTTCGTAACTTATTTTTTTCTTTTTGTCCAACTTTAATGCAAACATACCCCTATGTGCGGCGGCGCACTGATACACATGCGGTCAAAAATTTCAGCTTACCCGAATCACGCAATGTATTTGATAATGCTTTTTTTTTGTCAAAAATGGTTGATCCTACAAATACATAAGAAATCTTATTTGTTTAGAAAAAACCAAGGTACCTGAAATGAATTTTTAAATAATTAAATATTAAACAGGAAAAAAGTTCAAAAATAAACAAATTTTAGGAGCGACCTTTTCTCCCTCTTGGAACTATACGAAAATACCACAAAAATATTCATTTAATGCTTTTTCGGTAGCAAAAATGTCCACTCGTTTTAAATTTTGTAACATTTTTATTTAAAAAAAAAAAAAATTAAAAACTGTTTTTTTGCTCCATCTTTAAGGGGCTGTAATTAAGCATGGGTTGCTCATATATATTTTTTTGTATGAAAAATCCACATTATTTTTTGACAAAGAATCACCACTTAGAAAGGAAATTATAGAAAATTAAGTATATAAATAGTTTATTCACATTTAATAATTGCTAAAAATTCAACTAAACTGTTTCAAGTAAAAATTATTAATCCTAAAGTTTAACGTGTTAAAACAAATGAAAGCAGTTAATTTTGATATCAATTTCACAAATGCATTAAAAGCACAAAAGGCTTAAATAGATAGAATAAATCAAATTCTATTACAGAGCTATATATTCTTTGTAGAAATCCTTGTTCCTATTTTGCAGTTAAGTCACTTTTCACTTGTTAATACTAACACACAATTTTTAAGATACACCCGATGATGATCAGATTCAACAAATAATTTACAATTGGTGAACTATAAACACGACTAAGAAAAACTTATAGGCTAGACTAATGACTTATATTACTTCACAAGTTAAAAGAACTGAATTCAAATATTTACGGACTAAGTAGTAGCGATAGAATGGTTTGCAATAAATAGAAAATAAATGCTATTACCTTCTGTCATATGTATTAAAAAAACACTTTCATTTTTGATAATGCTTCAACATTACACATTTTTAAAAGTTTATATCTATAATGTAAAATAATTTCTTTAACATATTCCATATACGAATTTTAAAATATTGATTTATTGATTCGTATACTAGCGAATAAATAATTAATCGTTAAGTTCGACAACTTCGTTTGGATTACTCGGTAGTCCAAGGCCCCTTTGAGACAACATCTGATTACGAAAATGTTCTATAATTCTTAACTGCTGTTGCTGATGTTGCTGTCTATACAGTTCGTTCAACTTGGCTTGTTGAATTTCTTGAATTTGCCTCACTTCGGCAACAATTCGTTGAAAAAGCTGTAATATGTGTGAATTTAATTTTTTTATATTTATATTTGTATTCTTATAAATTAATAAAATATAAACAACAAAATCAAAAGGCACATCATCAATTAATTCTACCTTAACTAATAACAATTTTACTCCTTTCTCTTAACACTTTCTCTTTTTCCAGTACCTCCTTCACAACCTAAGCCTTCCCTCCTTCTTCGTGAATTACCTTTCTATCTCTATTCACATGTTTAAATATCTCCAATCCCCGCATTCTACACCTTCTCCTCCCATCCTCCCATCAATATCTGTCCCATTTTCCTAGTTTCCGGTTATCTCGCCACTATTATTTTATCATTTAAGTTCATATCCCCCATTGGCAGATCTTTATCCCTTCATACCCTCTCTGCTCCAAACTACATCCTTTCTCTCTTTTTCTTTCCACCTCCTCCCATATAATCTCCTGTCCGTGCTTCTGTTCCGTAGTTTCCTCCAACACTCAATCACATTGATATGTCTCTTATTTACCTTTTACTCATATCTCAACTACCTCATCCCCGTTTGTATTCTTAACTTATTTAGTTTCTTTTCCTCCTCTATTTTATACACCGGTGTGTTACAATCTCAGTCCCCATTCCCAATATTTCACTTGCACCTTCTCTAATTGTCCCAATCCCTCCAATCCCATACCTCCGTTCCATTCACCATAACACTTCTCTCTATTGTTGTACCTTAAAATATATCCAAAATACTTAGCACATCAACGGATTCTAATTCTTCCTTCCTCAACCACCAATTTTTTCCTCTTTTTTTTTAGAAACACCATTATTTTCCTCTTCGTCACATGAGCTCCAAGTTTTTTCTCCAAGTACCTCTTCACTACCTCGGTTACTCTCCTCCCATCTTCTTTTCACTGCCCGCCAACACATCGTCCGCAAACACCAGAGTCCGAACCTTAACTCTTATTATTACCACTGCTCCCCTTCACCCCTCTTCTAAATCTCCTATATGTGCTACAATTAATGGGCATTTTTGTCTTAATCCTTTCTTTATCCAGAATAACCCCTCCTCTTCTCTGCCCTCCTTGCACCACGTCTCCTTATATATCTCTTCTATTACCATCATCATTAGGTTTTCTTCTACGTTTCTATTATTAACATCTCCCAAAACGTTATAAAACGTCGCTTTAATCTTCAAGAATTATCCGAAAACCTTGCCTCCTTTCCATTGTTATCCATCGTCTTCCTTCCGTCCCTTTTCCCCACTCTTCTCTACTACATCCCACGATTTTGCACCAGTATATTTCCATGGTTCCACCTATATTCTATAGGTTGTTTTTGCCTTTCTTATCTACTTTCTTCATCGCTTCTTATTTCTCTTCCAGATTAATTTCTACTCCCCATCTCTTCTTTCAGATCTTTTATTATTCTCCAAGTTTCTCCTTCCATCAGATTGCCACTAACTTAACACGCCCACTTTTCCCGTTACTTCTCTTTTTGTTCACAAACATCCACATTTATCCATGGTTTTTTATCATCTTAATCCCCTCCTCCACTTCTTTCCTATACTTATCCTTTCTTCTTTTGTATAGAGTTTTACACTTTTTCTTCATGTTTTATGTTCCTCTATGCCTATTTCTCCCTTTTCCATCTCCTTCTACTTCTTCTTCTTTCCCTTTTGTCCGCTCAAATTCAGCTAACCACAATTCCTTTATCTCCCCCCTCCATTCTTGTTTATTCCTCTCTTTGCTTTCTTCTTTTCAAATTGTTTTTCTTCCATCTCGCTCTTATATCTTTCTATACTCTCTTCCGTCCATATTATATCTCAATCGTTCTTTTCCTCTTTTATATCACAATCACCATCATATAGGAACACCTCCAAAGGTTGATCGTCCGATTTTTTCATATCTCCTATTCTAAACCACTCTGTCTGCTACACTCCTCTCTTTCCAATCATATTTTCATAATTAGATTTATTTTATTCGCACAGACGTACGAATTAAAGGTTCAACTAATTAAAAACTGAAAATTGCCTACAAAAACTAAAATACATACAATCATATCTCCTGCATCAACTTGCTGCCTTAGTTGTTGAACAACTAACGGCACCACACGCCCTGACTTGTTCTTTCGTCCAACTAGGATTATCTTTCTGTATAATATCCGTTAAAGCCATAGTCACAGCATTCATCGGAAGATTTTTTATCCAACCTGAAAAAACTATAAAAAAAAAACAAAATACAATCTAAAGCAAATATGCTACCCATGGTATTGGCACTATTCACTACTCGCGTTTTTTCGTTTCAAATTCCTCCCACGCAGCTTTACGTTCAGCCTCATTTAATTCTTCGTCTTCTTTATTTTCAAGCAGGGATTGATGTTCGTGATATTTGAAAAGACGATCTTTCTCTTTTATTAATAATTCGGCCAGCAAAACATCTTTAGGTACTAACGGTGTGATTTGATCAATAGGATCGGGATCAAATCTACATTTAAGAAACCAATTAAAAATTTCATTGCAAATAACAAAAAAACCTACTTGTACAATTCGGTCAGATCATTTTGGTTATAATGCCTATCGATTTGTTGTTCATCAATAACTCTCTTCGATATTGCTTGCTTATTGACTTGTCGCTCGTATATTTTCATTTCCATTGTTCCCTGATGAAAAGTGTAAAACAATCACGCTTTAAGGATAATACGCTTAATAAACTCACCCATATGACAAATCTGTAAATGTAGCAGGGTTTAGTTTGTCCAAACCGGTATACTCTATAAATACTTTGAGTGTCGTGAGATGGATTCCAAGATACATCAAAAATAATAACTCTATTAGCTCCTACTAAATTAATACCGAGACCGCCCGCTCTAGTGGAAATTAAAAATAACCTGGAAACAAAATATATCGTTTTGATTTGTAAATAAGGACCATCAAATAACTGTTTGCTGAATAAAAACGTGAATTATTGAAATATACTTGTTTCAGTCAGATATAACGAAAAATGTATTTAAAAAAGAGATAATATTTAGTAAAAGAAGTGTTAACCATACAAACGATCGGGCGAAAATAAAACGTATTGGGCACAATGGGCGAAATGAAACGTGAAATTGTCAAAATGTGGCTTTAGCTACAATTATAAATGTTGGTTGTAAAAATCAATGTCCATTTCCAATGTGGCGTTTAAAAGAACAACCGATGCACGTGGAGTAACAGATACAACTTGACACTCACAAAAGTTTATTTCAGAAAGGGCAAATTTCATAATATGGAGTTCTAGAAACGTGACTTTTTGATGTGTACTACAACAACACTTTCACGATATTGAAAACTTATATACATACCTAGCTGGGGGTTGTTTATACTATTAAAACTTTTACACCAAGCTGCCCGATTATCGCATCGAAGATGAACCATCTAATCTAAAGTAGTCTAAGCCCAAAGCCCAAGATCCGGAAAACCCACAAACTTTTGATTGGTCGCCGTTTTGCGTTGCTTCGTCAATTTTTGCAAGAAAATATTCTATAATATTCAGGGAGTACAATGATTGCGAAAACACAAGCCTGCAAAAAGATGTTATTAGGACTATACCGTAAGAATTAATCACTCACAATTTATCTCCTATTAACTCGCATTCTTGCAAAATTTGAAACAATAAATACAGCTTGGAACTAAGTTTTATGTTGTCTAATTCATCTCCATTACAATACTGCCTCCACCATTCGGTTCCATCGGTTTGGGCGCTTTCAGTTACAAGTTCATCTATATCTGTTTAAGAAAGCAAAATTGAACATAAATCAAATAATTTATGCGATAGTACCAATTCCAGAAGCAGCTGCCGCAGTTCTAGTCAATCGCTTTTTCGATTGAGTTTTCTTTGAGGGCTGTGATTTTATACTAACTTCGCTGTCGGAACCGCTCGAACTGCTGGAAGTTGATTTTGCTTCAGACTCGTCGTCATCTATGAAATCTTTTAACGATCCTTCTGATTCTTCTTCGTCGGAAGTACAATACTAAAATATATAAAGAAAATGTGTCAATAGTATATTGTGTATTAAGTGTTCTTGAAACGAACGAAGGAGATATAAAACCCGAATAGAAAAAATCTTCACATACTATATTTTTTCTATGACCATGTCATTAACAATAAGATAATAAACATCAAATTGGTTGTGTTTTATTGCGAATGTTCTGCACTAGAAGTTTATAAATTCTTAAGTTTACACAACATATACAATAGTAATAATATTTACATAATTTTTTAGGTCGAAAAAGGAACAACCTTGTGAAATATGAATAGATAATCGGTATAAAGTACGCAATACTGCCGATGTATCATGTATCTCAAAGTATAAATACCGTAGTACGAATAGTATTAGATACGCAGAACAGACAGAATAGACAGCTATTATACACAGTTGTAATTATAACCTAGTTTTCGCCATCTCCTCTATTTACTTTGATTTATTCATTATGTTCGCTTCGACTGAAAACAGAACTCGAAATTATTTAATTCGCGTCCGGAAAATATTATCGGTCAATTTATACCAGAATAGTATTTTACGTCATAAGTCCGGGAAATTAACTTTTACAGTAACGAATCGAAATGTTTACAACGAGGCGACGAAGAAGCAAGTCTGGAATTTTACGAGACAAGTTACTGTAAAAGTTTCCCGGACGTATGTCGTAATGCGTTTAACTACGCATCCCAATTGCGACAAAGGATGCAAGACGTCAAGCCCCGACAACCATCCAGCCACGATGCCAGCAGACCCTACGAAGTACTAAGAAGAAACAGAAACACGTTCACAGTCTTGAAAAAAAGCGGAAACTCGGTTACAACCTCCGCCGAACGCGCCAAGCCGGAAAATGAAACTCCAACACCGAAACAGGCTAAGGAGCAACAACAACTCGACGCAGACCAAACCACATCCGGGCGGAAAACGAAACCGCCTGTACGATTCTCCAGCTGACTCAGTCACAAGGAAGAGGGTATGTCGAGGGCGCATGCTGAGTAGGTGATTCACCACCAGCTAGAGGATCGAGCACCGCATCCCTTCCTTCTAACGTGCACCCTACTCCAGCGCACTCCCCGGGACACAACAACCACCCGGATGGGTTATAAGTACGCCAGTCGGGTAAGAAAAAAGAGCAGGATGATCTCGCGCCGGGACGACCAGCTCCGCCGCAGAAACGATCTCGCATAGGTCGCTGCACCGAACCGACCCCATAAGGGGAGTAAAATTCATATCTTTTGACAAACCGTGTATACGACTGTAAAAATTTAATATCTGATGATTGTATTTTAGATTTTAACTTTTTATAAAGAATAACTTTTGGAAAATTAATAATAAAAAAAGTTTCCCATATGTTGCCAACTTTTTACAGACATACTGTATAAATAAACGTAATAATAAAATATAAAATACTCTTTTACTAATAGTACATTATATTATAAGTGAGAGAAATGCATCATTATAAATGCGTGTGAGAATTTTGTGTGCGATAGCACACGTGGGGAATAATAATGCTCACGAGCTTTATAATGGCATTTCTGCCGCGATGTGATTAAACGACGTTTTATCTTACACCAGCAGTTTCTACAATTCGTAACGGACTCGTAAGTTATTTTTGCGAAAAAGCAAAATTCTCCAAGTAATTTGTAATTTTGTCATGGTTACGCAGATTTCGTTGTCAAGGTTATTTACATAAATACAAAAATATTTGCCTTTTTAAACATTTTAGTCATAAGTGAATAAAAGCCTATTTTAGTCACTAAAATTAGTAACTAAAATGCATCAAAAACTGCTGGTGTAAGATAATAGTAGATTATTTTACTAGGAGTTAAACAATACTAATTGTTGAGCTTAAAAGTTTGCTGGCGAGGTGTCAGCCGAGACAGCCAAATGCGCTAAAACAATTACAAATTTTTTAACTCAAGTGAAATATATTATTTTTCTTCAAGCGTTTATTGCTAGTTTTCATGTGTTATTTTCAAAGTTTCGAGATTCTCGGGGAGTGTTATAGTGACGTTTTTATTCTGAACAGAATGAAGTTGGTACTTTACTGTTACATTCATAATATGACATAACCGAGGTACCAACCTCTAAATAGTTGTGAAAACAAAAAAACTGTTTTGCTTTTAATGTCTAGACAGTAAAAAAAAAGTTTTTAGTGTCTGCCAGTAGTTCAATAATATGACGTTTTATTGTCGCTTGAAGAAAAAAATAATTATACACATATACATACTATGAAGCAAACAACATCGATATCGCCTCCCTCACTGAAACAAAAAGAAGGGAATGGGTACGGAAGAGAAGCAAAATTACATTCACATACACAGTGGAGTTCCCAACGAAGAAAGAGCGAGATGAGGGTGTTTGTCATTGTTAAGAAAACTCTGAAGAGATGTCTAACTACCTGGAGTCAGATAAATGAGAGAATCTTGAAAGTAGAAATGACCATAAAAGGGCACGACTTGGTGATATTTGGAATTTACGCACAAATCAAGATGCACCAGAAAACACCAAAAGAAATTTTCTATGAACAATTAACAGAATTGTTAGACTCAGTAAGTGACAGAAAGGAGATTATAATTCTGGGAGATTATAACAGCAGAACGGGGGTAAAGTCAAATGACCTAATCGTAGGACGATATGGTGAAGATATAAAAAACAGCAACGGAGAAAAACTAATACTCTTATGCCAACAACATAACCTAAAGATAACAAATGACTTCTGGAAACATAAAGAAATTCATAAATATACATGGAGACTCGATGCTTAAAATCCATAATCGTATGACAAAAAAGTCATTGAAAACGAAGACATTGAAAATCTGGTAATGCAAAAGAAAACAGCTTACATGAAATGGCTAGTAACTAATAGTATACAAGACAGAGAAGGAGGACTTATTGTAAAACACTGTTCTCAGAGAACAGAAGAGAATTCGAGCACGAAGAGCAGCAAAATTCAGGAATAGATCCAGAATAAACCCCTACGGAAATAGAAGTTGACGAAATTAGATAAGCTTGAAAAGGAATGAAAAGTGGAAAGTCGCCAGGACCTGGTAATTTGCCGATAGAATTGGTAAAAGCTGCCCCAGGGATTCTTTTAGAAATTTTGACCAACATTTTTAATAAATGCCTACTTGGAGAGCCACCCCCCAGAGACTGGAAAACCGCAGACATAACATCAATTTTCAAAAAGGGAAACAGACTCGAATGCGCTAATTATCGAGGAATAAGCATCATCTGCTCAACAGCAAGGTTATACGGACGAGTATTGAAAACAAGGTATAGCTGAACCAGAAGAACAATGCGAGTTTAGAGCGGGAAGATCTTGCATCGATAACATCTTTACATTCAGGCTACTTATTGAGAAGTACACTGCTCGGGGGAGATCGTTGCATTTAGTGTTCGTCGATTTGCACAAAGCCTATGACACTGTTCCACTAAATAAGGTGTGGAACTGCTTGAGGAATAATGGTGTCAATAATACATACATACAGGCAATAAGAAACCTGTACTCGGGCAGTGGTAGTAGAATAAAGATAGGCAAAAGAAAATCTGAAGAATTCGAGGTGACCAAGGGACTACGACAGGGCTGCTGTTTAGCGCCGACATTACTTACAATATATTTGAAGGAGGCTCTGAAAGAGTGGACAAGGAAGTGCAGAAATATGGGTAAACAGGTGGATGATAAAACACTTTATAATTTGTTCTTTGCGGATGATCAGGTCGTGGTGGCTAATGATGAGTTTGACGCTAACTATATGTTGAAAGGTTTCGGAAGAGTATAGAAAGTGGGGATTAATTATTAATACAAAAAAAATTGAATACTTAGTAGTTGGCGAAGATCTTTATGACGAGACAGATATTATAAAACACACGAAAAACTTTAAATATCTGGGAGTTACGATCTCTAGTAAGGGCAACAGTAATGAAGAGATAGCGAATAAAATCGGAAAAGGCCGCAGAGCAATAAGACAGCTGAACTCAGTACTGTGGAAAGATTACAAAGAAGACCAAAATAATGATATACAAAACAATCATAGAAAGTATAACAACGTATGGGACCGAAGTTTGGGTGATGAGCAATGGGAACAAGAACAAGCTAAAAGCCTTAGAGATGGATTTTATGAGACGTATTTGTGGCGTAGCTCAATAATAGACACAATTGAGGTCAAGAGATTAAGGTGGTTTCGCCGTGTGCAAAAGATAGATGGTCGGAGATAGCCGAAGAGAATTTGGAACTGGACTCTAGACTATAGAAGAAAGAGAGGAAGGCCAGCAAAAACTTGGAAGAAGGAGGTAGAGGAGGCGATGAAGCGCAGAGATTTGGAAGATGGGGATTGGACGGACAGAGAGGCTTGGAGGATGAGATGCGAGAAACGGATAAGACCGTAAACACTCGCTTATATAAATACTATTAGTGGCTAACTTAGAATTCTCTGTTACCGATTTTTTAATTTTGACATTTAGTTAGCAGTGTCCATATTTATGAAGATACTGAATATTGTAAATTTTAGTTGATGGCAGTTCGGGTTTACTCTATTTTGATTTGGCATTTAATGAAAATGATATCACCGATTAAGTTACTGAACGAAAAGTAGTGTAGAACGTTGGTCAGACGACCTGAAAAAGACGACTCGTAAAAAACAACCAGTCCTTGATAGGAAACATTGATGGAAAACATTGGGAGAGACCTTTATTCTAGAGTGGATTGATAAGGGTTAAAAAAGAAGAAGAAAGAATTAAGTTATGATCTTTGAAAGTGATTGTATATAATCAATGATATAATTATATTAAAAGACAAGTTAAAGAAAAAGACGTAATACGTGTAATGATTTTTAAAAAATTTGTTGAAATATAAATAGTAATAACTGTAAGATTTGTGTAATTATATTTTCAATGGGCATGATTCCAAGATTTCAAAATCACTTGTTTTTCTATTGAAATCGATAGATAATTAATTGTATTACGAAAACAACTTTTGCAATTTTTATATTGTTTTTCAACGTATTATTTAAAATTTAAAAAAGTTGTTAGCTTTAAATGTATAGGATTTTACCGCCCTTTCCCCTTGCCAATGAGTAAGTAGGAAGAAAATTGTGTATACTTGCGATGTTGCCAGATATTATAACACGCCCCTAATCTAAATCAATTATAGGTGACGCACACAGGAAAGCAAATATATAGAAGCGACAACAATGCCGAAATAGTTGCTTGGTTGGTGCCAGGTTTAAGTGTAATAGTTTTAGCCTGATTTTTCATCTCCAGTTAATTTTATCTGTCGGTAAATCATCTTAGAAACGCATTTTTCTAAACATTTGTTTGGCACCATGCTGTGTTTCCATAGTAGTTAATCGACAGATAAAATTAACTGGAGATGAAAAAATCTGGCCTTAAAGTAATTACAAGCAAAGCCAGCATGCTACGCATGCGTTGTCACAAAAGTGAATTAGCTCCTAAATGGCAGACAATCATGAACAATAATTAGCCTCAGCACTTACATTAACATTCATCAGTTGACTAATCAATATGAATGCAGAGTACATGGAATTCGTAAAAATGAATCGAGAGTATTCGGGTGTGCGCTCACACAAGTCAAAACATATTAATAAGAGATTTACATTTTCTTTGCGTTGCGAATATATTTTTTATACTGCATATAAGAACGTGTGTAAAACCCCGCAATTATCGAACAATTAGTTTATGCATAATTGCGATTTAAATTTTTTATGCAATATATTCAAACGAGACTGAATGCTCGTGTGGTCATCCGATTGTCAGAAATAAAAAAAAAGTTTTGAAGGTGAAATGGAAAGGAACAAACGTATATTATCATTTTTCGATAAATGATATTTAACATGCGAAAAATGCATGGAATGATGACTGAAATTGATCGAGAGCGAGAAAGTGGTGAGGATTACCTCCACCTTCACAATTTTTTTTAAATAATCTTTCAACCAGACCACCAGACAAGCATTCAGCCTCGATTGAATATATTGCATTAAAAAATTTAAATCGCAATCATGGATAAACTAATTGTCTGACAATTGCAGGGTTTTGCACACATTAAATACGTATTATTACCTCCTATTTCCCGATAGATTTACGCTATGTCTCAAAAAATGACGGTTCAAAGAATTTTTCCAAAAAAACCGCAAATATTACTTTTTTTATTTTTCTCGGAAAATTATTATCCGATCGAGTCAAGTTGGTGCTCATTTTATTCGTATTTTTATCCTCTACAACTTTTCTTTTACGCTATTAACGTTGGTTTATTACTTTTCACTACTGAAAAAAAAATGTGTTTTTGCATAATGACAATTCATTTTCGTATAAAACATGACTATAAGATACTTTATACTACTTACAATTACATGACACAGGCGGTAACCTATTATTATTTTTGTCAAAAATGTATCTCTATTTACTGCACTAGTACTAATGTAAAAAATTTTGACGAGTTTGTGCTATAGTTTGATTTATTAAATAATTAGAAAATGAAAAGTGATGATTTACTTTTTTCAAGTTTTGAAGTGAGATAACATATTTAGCAACTGCCTTCTTTACGGATAAAGAGTCATTTACAAATTTGGAAAAAATAAAAAGCAATTTTATTACCTTAGCGAGCTAAAACCTTACCTTATCTCGGTTCTCCTGGCTTTTTAAAAGCAACACCCTCGGATGAGTGCAAATTCTTTGAAATTCTTGAAAATCGGAAAACAAAAACGAAGTCTTCAACTTATGGTCGGTCGGCCGCTGAGCAAAATTATCTATATAATGTTGATATAATTTAATTTGAGTATTGGTTAACGTCAAAAATAAGACGTATTCGTATTTGGGTGGTAGAAACGGCATGAGAACGGCATAATCTTTGCGCTAAAACAAATTCAGTTGGTTATCTTGAATAATTCCATTGTTATTTTTTACCTGAACTACACCATCGAGTAATTTATGAAGTACGTGCGCTCTCCTTCGCATAACGTTAATGTCGTGAGTTGTTGAATCAGTGTACTGACCATTAGTAATCGGGCTAACAAATCTGTTAATATACTCCTTATACGTTCCTAATAAATTCGGTTTTACAAATTGTACCATACAATAATATTCTTTCAAATTGTTTTGCATAGGGGTTCCCGTCAGTACTATTCTTCTGGCTGTTCGTATTTTATTCATTGCAATGCTGAGATTCGTTTTCTCGTTCTTTAAAAGATGACCTTCGTCGCAGACGACCAAATCGGCGCCTAAAAATATTTTCTAGTATTAAGCGATTAAAAATTCGTGAATACACGGACCTGGATTTACTAATCCTTTATGAAAGATTTCTCTAGCTTTCTTCTTCAACCTTTTATTGTTTGCATTGGTCAAATTTCTAAACATGTCGTATCCGATAATTAATACTCCTCCACTTCTATACCAATCCTCAACGACGAACTCGCGATGATTTTGTTTGCAGGATACCAATTCGAAAACTTCTACATCTTCGCCATCAATATCCGATAGCCACTTTTTATATTCTGACGTCCAATTCAATACGGTATTTAACGGACACACAACCAAGACTTTCGAAACTTTTGTATCTTCATTGATCAAAAGTGTGTGCGTTAACGCAATTATCTAAAAACGTTTAGGTAGATTAAATAAATTAACGCACATATGATTTACTTGTAAAGTTTTGCCAAGGCCCATGCAATGTGCGAGAATACATCCCGATCCATCAGTTGATTTTGCTCTTTCGACGGATTCGAAGCAAGCATCCCACATGAACTGCACACCTTTACCCTGATGCGGTTTCAATTTCTTAACCAAATCTTGGTTTACACTCAACAATTCTTCTTTACTTTCTTCATTAAAATCTAGTACAAGTTTATCTATAGTTGAATCTTCTGGTTTATCACAGTCAAATATCTGGTTGTACTAAAAAAAAGCATTTACAAAAATATCCACACCCAAACGCGCATAGTTACTTTTTTCTGACGCTCCGAAATACGAAGCTTTCTTTCTGCTTCCTCTTTTTCAGCTCGCTTCGTAGATTCTGCTAAAGAATCGTGAGCAATTACTTTTCGTATTGTTTTCCGTGTAGATTTATCAAGGTCTTCGTCACTGCTATCTTTAAGTCTTTTAATTCTGCGATGTTTTTTTCTGTAATTTAAATTGATTTTTTTAAACAATTTTGTTCACATTGTATTCTTTACTGTTTATCCTTTTCCACTTCCTCTTCTTCTTCTTCAGAACTAGAAGAACTCGATTTCTCTTTGTCCTTCTCATCTTCTCCCGACGATTTCTTATCAGACTCAGAATCTGAGAATACTTTATTTGTTTTTTCTTGATTCTATAATTGTATATTAAAGTTAGACGAAACCGTAACACTTTTCAAACAAAACCGTGTTAGATGAACGTATTAATACTGATTTGTAAAGAAATAACGAATTTAAGACAAGAAACGTAAGATCTTGTGTCAAGATTTATTACACAAGTTTTGTAAAAATACAGCCTCATCGAAATATTAGTGTATAAACTAATAACACATTCTTTTTGAGAATTATTTATTTTATACAAAATTTGTGTAATACATACTTTACAGTACATAAATTAACAATTAATGAGATCAAATTTTTCTGATAAGGACACACCAATTCAGTGAACTCATGTATAAGCATTACGATAATAATAATAAAATGCATGTATGTGTATCTATATCTAAAGTTAATATACTCTAACATAAATAATGTAATTATTGTCCACGGCTTTACATAAAGCTATATTCAGTAAAATGTTTTGAGTTTTAAAATTTAATGAATTAAACGAATCATAATATAAAAATCAGTTGGTTTCATAGATATAGGAGTGGGGTAGGTATGCCGCTACTTATACTTTCTCGTGCCAAACTGAAGTTTCGTTTGGAGATAGATGTTAATTTTTCGTTTCTATTTAGTTACTATATTTTAAATTTTCACTAAGCTTAAGTATATTTGTAATAAATACATATTCGTTATGTTTTTCAATTATTCTGGTTTCAAGATTAATTTTAAATTGGAGACATTCAGCTTCACTTTCTGTTTAAGTAAGGCATATCTACACTACTCCTATATCATTTGTTGGTTCCCAGAATCCGACTTCTCTTTATCCCATTTCTGTAACACATCAGCTTGCTTCCGTTGTCAAGTGAGAAGCTGCAGCAATGGCTGGTTGGACGTTCTAAGTAACAAGAAATGTCGACAACAAACAAATAACTTTAAAAACGACACTTACGTCAAAATCTTCGCGACATTTCCATTCCATTCCCGGTAAAGCAACTTCCAACCACAATTTATAAATTCTATCAGTGAATCGTTGAATTTGCAAAAACATTTTATCTTGCCGAGGTTGATTATTATTCTTCATTTGATTCTCTCCATTATGACGTTGACTTTTAAACATAATCTCTCACTTATACAAAAACAATAAAATATATGCATCTTATTATCCATTGCATTCAATCACTACTGAGCTAGTACAGCTTACTCCTTAAAATATGTATTTATTTACAGAATTAACATCAATCTACATTACAAACGCCCATCAGTTATAGAATAAAACTTAAACGATCATCTAACACGATTCTATTACGTAACTAATTTTACTTTAAAAAAATTACCTTTTAATCTTAATTATAGAACGAGGAATTTCATCCTTTGCAGGACTAGAGAAATGCGACAAACAAAATTATTTCCTCTACTATTTTTTCTTTAAATAGTATTATAACTTATAATAAAAATTAAACGTACCTATCTCTAGCGTTGGATTTTGCCTGTTCACTTTGCTTTTTAAATTTTTCAAACTCGTCTTCCGAGTCGGTGTCCGTTAGTTTACCCGTTAACAATTTATCTTTACGCCAATTACTGTCCTTTTTCTTTTTCCGGTCGTCGTCGTCGTCGTCGTCGCCGCCGCCGCCTTTGGGATCCTATAATTCGAACAGTTACAAACTATGTAAACCACATCATTTATAAATTTACCTCTTTTTTATGATCGTCTGATTGTTTATCGGAAGAACTGTCATCCTAAGTGTAAAAGAATCGTATCATAAAACTAACTAATCGATTATTAATTTACCTTTTCTGTTTCCTTGGATTTATCTGATACGCCACCGTTCGAATTATCATTTTCAGATCCACTTGATTCATTATCCTACAATAAAAAAAATCCTCGTGAAAAAACACGAGCTTCTGCATTTTAAAATACCTTAGGTTTATCCTCGTCCTTTTTCGAATCGCTTTCTTTTTCTTCGTCTGCTGTTTTCTCCTCCTTATCAGAATCCGAAGAGAGGCGATTCTATAAGTAAAATTCATAATTACTATTCATAGCTTTCATAAAAATTACGTAAAATTTACCACAATAAATAGAAATTTAAAAGTATTGATGATTTGAATTGGTAGGAAAATAAACAAGTCTTTAAAATATTGTTTTTTCATTCTACAAAAGACAAAACATTGAAAACTTTCTAAAACCAAATTGCTTGATAGCTAATCTAAAAGTGTAATACATTTTTGTTCGATACCTGCTTAGAAAGGGGCTGGTATCCAAGGTTACTAGTTATTTTCGCACACACTTTCGCTCATTCTAATTTAGATTTTTTTATCGTTATGGAAACGATGCTGAGGCGATCCATCAAAAACGATTTAATTAATTGATTTATTATTTTAATGAACAAAATCAAATTCACTACTTATAAGTAAGGTCGTTTTCAAACAAAAACTTTACCTTCCCTCTACGTAGTGTAAATAACTATTACTTATGATATTAAGCTTTAATGATAAATAAGTGTTGCGGCATCTATGTCACCTCGTGTCATCGTAACACGTCCGAAAATTAATTTGCATTAAGGCACCAGACGATAAGTTTCTAAGGTTTTAGGGTTAACTTTGAACAACCCTAGTGGACCTTGAGAGCAGCATGCTCTAAACATGGTCAATCTACTAGATTGAGCTTGTTTCGCAGTGTGCCCCCCAAAAAGAATCATTCAATTTGACTAATCTGTACCTTGGATATTCACATTTTTCGGCAGAGGGTTGGAATTCCTTTGACATGTCATAAACGCTCGCCATATCAAACTACATTCAAACTTATTGACTCATAGCATACCTTATCATGTTCCTGATGTTAAGTCTAAGCCACAATTGCATTTATTGTCCTCGTATTAGAATGACAGTTCATTTTCTCAAAGTGAAAAATGAAGATAAAAGTGAATGGTTCACCACACACACACCGTGCATAAAAATAAGAAAATGGCCACGGCTTGACATCGACAATGTATCTTAGGCTGTGTTGCATCAAAGAAAGTCGCAAATCATTGACTTCTGATGGGTTCAACTTGTGTCAAAAAAACAAAGGCTGCGCCGTCTGTGGTTGGTTGCTAACATCCAATCAATACATAACAGACTTTCACACAAAATTTGTAGGTTGCTTGGCGATTGGAAAGCGATGATCTAACTCAAAAGGACAGTCTAATGCAAAAAGCAAAGAAATGAAAGTTTTATTTTTCTTCTTTGCCCGTGTTTTTTATTGTATTAGGTGTTTTATCTTGTAATAATGGGGGATAAGTGGAGGAACAAGAGAGGAAAAAAGAAATATGTGGCTAGAACAAAGTCAATTGGAGTCAAGAAAGGAAAGAAAACTTCAGAGCAAGAACCAGAAACCCAACCAGAAGCGGAAACTCAAATTTGCATCGGCCCACGCAAAGCTCTGCCTTGATTCTGACATCATCGTCACTGACGTCGGCCCAAAAGGATAACCACTTTCTGCATTACCGTCAGCGCCAATTCTTAATTGAAAAGATTGTAAGGCTGGACACTCTTTCGGGATAAGTGACGCTCTGCTATTTCTTATTAATGTTTTATGCCTTGTGCGAGCGCATACCTACGAATACTCTCGATTCATTTTACGAATTCCATGTACTCTGCATTCATATTGATTAGTCAACTGATGAATGTGTTGAGGCCAATTATTGTTCATGATTGTCTGCTCTTTAGGAGCTAATTCAGTTTTGTGACTTAACGCATGCGTAGCATGCTGGCTTTTCTTGTAATTACCTTAAGGCCTGCTGGCTTTGTTTAGTCAAAACAGTTCTCTGATCTTGAAATTCTATGATTTGCGAAAGAAACATATGGTAAGGCAGAAGACCGAGTGGGGAAAACATTGGAAGAACAAATGAGCAGGAAGAAGAGACTGGCAGAAGAAAACGGAGACGTTGTAAGGATAGATGGCGTGAACTATCCCTTCATTTCAGTTACAGTGGATGCCGGTTGGGCAAAAGATCGTATGGCCACAGTTATTCGTGAAATGCAGATGTTGCAGTGATAGTTGGCGCACGGGCAAGAAAATTCCTATTTGTCGCAAATCGAATATAGACATACGTTGTCTGTGACAAGAAGAGGAGTAACGATGAGAATGAAGACGGTAAAAATAATAATTCACACTCATACATAGCATTTTGCGACTGAATTGTTCTTCGCAGAAGGTGTTGGCGGCGAAAATAATATACCAGACCATGTGTGTTCAAAAAAATTGGAATGGAACGTCCCCGGGAATGGAGGCCGATTCCATTGTTGAGGGATTTAAACAAATCCTACCTGACAATGGTCTCATTTACAGATATTTTCTAGGAGATGCTGACTCGTCCGTTTTTCCCCAAGTTCAAGGCAAAGTTTATTCATTGAAAATGTGACATTGACACAATATGCATTTGAATGCATTAGCAACATGCATATAAAAGTTACACAGTCTATTTTTTTCAGGTCGACTGCATCAAACACTGTGTCAGGCGGCTAAATTCAAAACTCTACGAGATGTTGAAGGCTACGACTTACGAGACGAAGGATAGAGACTGATAGAAAAGAATATGTCAAGGTGCCCCACGTTTTGTAATTTGTGATTTCTATTTATTTATTTTTCAAAATTACAGATTTGGCAAAGACGTTCGTGCGGCCACGTTATATAATAATCAGTATCAGAAGGATTCAGTTTCCCTCTATATTTAGCTTGCTTAGATTCGAATTCAGTTTCCGATTTATCTTTTAGGTAATAAGCAAGATGATGTCGGGATAACGAATCAACTTCGCCCAAAGCACAGTTACAAGTAGAGGACCAAATCGACGCTCATGACCTTAAATTCAAGAGCCTTTTGGTTACCTAAAGTTTTTCCTCCCAAAGATGGCCAACCACACCCGAAGATATGGACTGATGCAGAATCGTTCTTTCTCAAAGCAAAAAAGTAAAGACCAAGAAAAACGGATGATTCTAAACATAATTCTCAAGTGTCCGACTTCTTTTATGGGGCAGACTCAGATATACTTTCCGATACAGAAGTACGGTCAAATGTTCCTTCTTTCATTCAGAGTCTAACTTTGGATAAGATTCAACGGGAAGCATTGGAAAGAGCTACAACTGAACAACGAATGTCACCGTTCTGGCTTTGGGAGAGACGTTGGTGACTTCAAATTCCAATTAATATCTAGTAGGTGTATGCGAGTATCAACAATCACATATCGATCAGTCGTCTTCCAACCTCAAAACCACCCTTAATGACCAAAGTACGTAGACTCCCATTATCGGTAAAGCAAACAAGTACAATAGTACATAATGACAATCATAAAATGCCAAAAATGAAAATATCGGGATTCCAAATCCATTAGTGCAGCGGTTTCCAGACTTTGTGTTACAACGCCTATAAAACATAGTTTTCAAGAAAATTCAATGTCAAAGTATATCTGTATTGTAATAAAGCAAACAAAAAGAAGTACTGAGTAATTCATGTTTATAATTGTTCAATCGTAAACAACATGTACAAGCTGTTTTGAAGCATAAAACGATTGCTCTACTAAGATGACAATTTAATTTGAGAGTAATGAAGAACATATAATTTGGGTAGCATAAGCATAGATTTTGTAATGCGATTGATCGATGTAAATTGTGTTAAACAAATGATTCATATCTAAATATAAAAATGGATAGTGGTTTGATCGGATGCGTAAAACTTAAAAACGACTGAATTAAATTGGATACTTCCTTCTGCGGGTTTGTTCGTAATTGCTGTCCGAAAGTTTAGAAAAAAGAAGTCGAAAAATTCTCAACAGGGGGCGTTTTATAAATTAACTAGAAGGTTAAAAGCCGGTCTACAGACCAATGGACGACTTGATTGAGAACCCATAAAATATCCTTTCATATAAGTAAGTACATGAAAAGTCAGTTTTTTTACAACTACACCTTTTAAGATATTTTTGAAAAAAATTTGTCATGCATATTTGAAACCGTCTTGGTCAGCCCGTCATTTTAAGGTATCACCCGATGGGTAGTCGTATTTAAAAAACAGCCCCCGGTCAAGCCCAAAAAAGTGTTTTTATTAGACGTCGTTCGGCCCGGGTATGCCCAATAAACCTAGCTATCACAACTTGAGGTCAGGCACACCCCCACGGTGTGTATAGAAGGAGAACACCAGGAGAATTAACTCAATTATTAATAAAATTATTTTTATGGAGAAAAAAATTTTGTCATGCATATTTGAAACCGTCTTGGTCAGCCAGTCATTTTAAGGTATCACTGATCACTCGATGGGTGGTCGTATTTAAAAACAAGCCCCCCGCCCCATGAGTGAGGAAGTGTTTTTTATTAGAAGTCGTTAGACCCGGGGCATGCCCAAGAAATCTAGCTATCACAACTTGAGGTCAGGCACACCCCACGGTGTGTAAACAAAGAGAACACCAGGAGAATTAACTCGATTATTAATATAGATTCATCGCATAAGAACAGGCCATTCAAAATGCAACTCCATGTTGTTTAAATGGGGTGCGATTTCTAATTCAAATTGTGGCTGTGGAAACAAACCAGAGACCGTAGCACATATTGTAGAGGATTGTCAATTAACAAAGTTTAAAGGAGAGTTTGTAAACATTCATAATTTAACGGACTAAGCTGTATTATGGCTTATTGAAGTACATCTCAAGTTAAGCAATATTTTGTATTCTCTATTTTTTCCGTCATTGTCGTAGCTGTTACATACAAGGCTTTAACAAACTGCATCTAAAATTTCAGCCTTTATGGGTTCAAATAGCAGCTAAATTTAAATTTTGGTGGGATAATATAAGGCATTTCAACGCTTTTGCCAAAATGGCGTCTGTAGGGCAAACAAACCTTTGTTATCATTCCAATGTAAGTAATTTATGTTGATTATTTGTACTTTTAGTGGGCGTTTTATTTAAGTTAGTTATAGAATCTGTGAAAGAGTATTTTATCTCAATTTATGTTTAAAATAACAAATAACAGGGATTCTAAAAAAACTTAACACTGTCACGATTTCCACTACTGCCACAGTTCACTACACGAGCAAATGCTGACTTTACGGTACATTATCAATCAATTAAACGTATAAACTATATTAAAATCCTATAACTCAATGATAAAATCCATCTAATTATACGTAAGTATAATATACAGTAGCCATTTTTAAAGGTCTTTGACAGCTATCTGACAGCGCATTGAAAACCGGTGTAGAAGGGAACTATTCAGAAAAAATTATCAGTAAGAAATTGAGATCTAAAATTGAATAATATATGTTACGCTACACAAATATCAACAATTACATCCTACCCATTACCGAACATTTATAAGGAATGTTACAATCTAAAAAGTGTATTATGTGTGTAATTTCATACGCAATTTTAATAAATTTTGGTTTACATCAAGATGATGCTACTTTTGTGTGGGTGCATTTTATGGGTTCTATAGTTTTAAAAGTAGCATATGATACCATTGATTATAAACTACATATAACAGTAATATGGAAATAAGAAGAATGATGCTATTGAGAATTAGGTTTGACAGAGATGGCTGTGGCTCGACAAAAGTTGTTTTGCTTTTATCCGGTAGGTAGCGCTATAAACTAAAAGTTGAACATGACAGTTTGAATCAAATTCCGTGAATATGATAGCTACATAATGATCAGACGCATGTTATTAATAAGTGGACTACATCGCCTCCTATTGTATCCTTTCATCCTTACAAGCAGTAAGAGTTTTCATTAAAGATCGCGAGGCTGGCGGTTTTCATTTAGTTACCTACTTGTTTAATAAAATTGTTTTATTTTTTTTCATGATATCTTATTAAATCGCTTAATAAAAAGTGTGCAGAAACTTTGGATTAATCCAAAAATTAAATAATATGTAAGGCGTTCTCTATTTCGCTATGTTTCATACAAAACAGTGTCATTCATGGCCACAACCAAGTAAAATTTATCGGAATTAAATGTTGAAAACAGCATTATGTTTACATTTTATTTAATATCTTTGTCAATATTCATTTTAGGAATAGAGAACGCTATGGCAAACTAGTAGAAAATAATATTTTCCATCGAATGACATAAATAGTTGATAGTAGTTCCGTTGGAAATAAGATAGTTATTTATGTTTAAAATTACGCAAATTTAAATGTAATTAACGAAGACACTGTATAAAAATTGGGATTACTTTGAACGAAGCCTTAAAGGATGTTCATTCGTTCTTGTGTAGGCCAAAAATCAACCTCCTACCATTACAATTGGTGGTGTAATAAATTAAAATGTTAGGTCATCTATCTGTCAAAATTTTTCGAAAAAATTAATAATTAAAAACTATTGACTTTAGGTATAGGACATGATACACCATGTACTAGGTTTTCAAGATCTAAAAATATACGAGGTGTTCCATTTAAATAACAAAATTTTGCCTGGAATCGCACTTGTGGAGTACCCCGTATATACTAAACTAATTTTGGGTTATGCACTTCAAAACATCAAACAACTTTGAATTTAACTTTTTTTCTAGCATCACCCTGAAACGATATATCGTCCGATATCGCACTAAAAGTCCTTCTAAAACAAACTCCTACCGAATCCTCAATTCTTACAAACAATAACAATTTACTTTGTCATACGTCTATTTGTTAGATCAAGCAAAAAACTTAACCACTTAACAAAGAATCAAAATAACTTACCAACATAGTATCAAGAATATCTTCAGTTACAGCTTTGTCACTCTCTTTGTCATCAAGATTTATAACATCACCAGCTATGACATCACAAAGTGTTGTAGTTATCAATTGAACATCATCTTTCAGTACATCAACGTCTGAAGTCTCAGATTCTTTAGATTTTTTTTTATGTTTCGATTTTGACAGTATTTTATCACAACCAGCGGAAGAAACACTGCTACTTGAATTTTTGCGAGCCCGTTTTCTAAAATTCCTCAAATTTGTCAATCTACAACAATTGTAAAAAAAATAAATAAAAAACCGGCAAGTATTTATACACACCGATTAACTTCATCGATTTCTTTCTGAGCAAGATAATGTGCTTTCAACATCTCACATTGTATTCTTGGTAGCGGCACATAACATTTATAAGACAATTTTTTGTCTTTCTTTATATGTACATCAATTTTGTTAAGATTTGAAGATTTTATGTTTCTTTTAGGTCTTGTTGAAATATGACCATCAGTACTACTATCAGAATCACTTGAAGAACTGGTTTCTGATTCACTGATGTCTTTATATTTCAATTTTGTCGCCTTTCTTCTAACATTTGATCTTCTAGTCGATGGGGCTCGTACATTAGGCATATCATTGTCACTATCAGCATTTAATTGTTTCTTATGAGATCTATTTATATTTCGATTGCGTTTCAACCCAAACTTATTTTTGTTGTCAGAATTCAACATCTTATTTTTCTGTGGCCATCATCATCCGAATCAGATATTATTAATACAGTATCATCACAATTTGTTTGCAAAGGTTTAGGAGAAGTTAAATGGGGCAATATATCTGGATTTATCAACTTCTTAATATCTACACATTTTAAAAACAATTTCTGTTCCCCAACAGGATTTTCTTCACTTGTGTTTTCGCTATCCTTTTTGGCACTGTTACTTTTACCATCGTTACCATTACACTCATCCAAGGGAGAAGGAACTCTGCTACTAACATCTTTTCCGCATTTATATGCACTTCATTTACCTCACTTTCTACATGATTCGTTACACTGTCCCCATCACATTCATTGTTATTATTTACTTGTTTTTCCTCATCTAATTCGGAGTTTTTGCTTTAACATCCCAAATGTTACAATTGCTGTCAAAATATTGGTAAATTTTTTAGCTTCCTCATTTAAATTCTCTACAATAGCCTTCGTAGCTTCAATAAATTGTTTCAACTCTTGTTCATTATCAAAATCAATAGATGCATAACTCTTTTCTAATTTCTTTGAGTCGTCTATGATGTTTTGCACATTGGAAACATCCTTCAGTATATTTTTCAACACATCCGATGTGCTGCTGGTTTTGCCCATATTGTTTAGAGCAAATTCTAACTAAAAAAAAACAACAGCGTACTTACTTACATTTTCCTTATATTTGTCATGCACTTCATTTATCCAACAATTTAAAAAATGAGTTTAGATAATGTAATTTCAAGAAATCTAAACTCGAAGATAAATGAAAAAACTGATTTCCCGCGCATTCGTTCGTAAACATTTAAGTTACACTAATGTTGGTGTTATTACACAGTATTAAATCTTTAAATATGCGGGAGGGCTACACACTGTAACTAAAACAATTTGAACTACCTTGTATTTTGAGTATTTTTATTGAATTACATCCAAACACTATCTTGAGAAAACGTCGGCCATATTCTATGTTACAGTCTTACAGTCAATTCAAATTCAGCCAAACTCTACGCAATAAAGTTACTAATAGTGAACCAATAGATTATGTTTAGTTTACACTTCATTTATGTTGGTAATTATACCAGCTGCTTCGAATAAAAACTAAGGGAGTCACTGCCCTTAAAAAAACTATAGATTAATGAGAATTACGTTATGATTTGTTTAATAATACAAAAACGTATCAAATAAGCTCACTTTAGATACTTTAAAGATGTTATAAATTTTCCATATAAAAGTAGCTGTAGTTTATTTTTCCTTTTTTACCACGATTTTTTCTCAATTCCCTCACTATTTGTCAGAGTTATTATTACAATATGGTCGATAGTCCCTAAATAAGGTAAGAAGCTAAACGAAACGTTAATTTATGTTACGCACTCGGTATATAAGTTTTGGAATGCGTTGTTGGTATCTTGAGTTGGCAATAAGCTAACGTCAAAACATCACCTAAACATGTGGTACATAAAATAACCTCTTTTTTTTAAAGAGTGAAAGTGTTAACGAATAAATGCGATAATAAAATGAACCAACCAGAAATATCAGAAAAAAAGAAGACACATAGACAACCTTTTTCAGGTGATTATCACTTATAAATAAAAATTAAATTATGCGCTACTATGTACTGTAAATAAAGTGAACATTTCAACAAAACACATAGCTATCAACTAACAAAGTCCTTCTGATGCAAGTTCAAATACTAAACGTATATGTATAGACATTCAAATTTATTGCTTTGTGAATAATTTCCATTTTTCTCTATTTCTTGCAAATTGCTTTTCTTTTTTTGTTTTAAGTTGTCAAGGGACATTCGTCCTTTTTCACTTTGTGATTTTAAATGTATCCTGTAAATCTTTTTTAACATCATTCCTTGGAATTTTCATCATTCATCTTGCAACTATTTCATCATTTGTTCCTCCTGTGGAGTATGTTAAATAATAATACATAATAGTAAATTATATTAATTTGTCGTTTTAGTACCCATTCCCATTCATTTTATTTTGTTTATATAACTTATTCTACGTTAACACTTTTCTTTTTCTTTCTTCTAGCAATATGCTTCTTTCTACCACTTCTGTAGATTCCCCCATTCTCTCCCAGTAATGCCCCCCTTCCTCTTTCTTCAACTCTTCTAAAAATGTTCTATTCTTTCCCAGTCTTCCCCTCAGATTCTGCACATTCTCCTCCATTCATCCATGCTTTTCCTTCTATTAATTTCTTTGGGATTCCGATCTGCATCTGGTTATCTTTTCTATCTCTTCTCCCATCTTTCTTCCTTCACCTCTTCCTCTCTTGCTTATTACTCCACATCTTATGAAATAAGATGGGGTGTTATTCGACGGTTTCAAACCGAAAATTTTAACACCTTTTTTACATTTTCTGACGAATAAGTTAGTACGTTATAATGAAGCAAATTAAAAATCACCCGTATGAAACTTTGTACATGAACCTTATTTGTAATTCCGCAGATCTGTTTAGATTTTGGGCATATTCTATGTAGCCAAAAGGGCCGTTAACCTACACAGATTTTCGAATTTTTTTAAATATTTAGAAAAACATTCATTTTACATATTTTTGTTTCAAATAAAAGTTGTTTATAATTTAATTATACACAACCTTTGCTTAAACTATTTTTGATCCGATACGTAATCACTGAGATATAACAAACACTGGGCAATAATTGTTGTAAAATATCTCCACCAATATCAATTTTACAAAAAAAGTTGTTGGAAATTATATTGTCTATAGCTTTTGTTTGAACCATTTTTTTCTAAAACGCAATTTTATTTTCACTTATCGGAGCGATGTGGAGTTTTGCGGTAAACACTTGTCCTCCTCTTTGATAATATGCTTTTCTATCTTTTTTCGCCGTATTTTACTTTTTGTCTCTATTTCTTTCCAACATTCGTACAGCTCTTCTTGTTTGAACCCTCATCTTTTCAAGTTTTAATTCTTCTTCTGTTAGCATCTTGGATTTTCCTTATGTAATCCTAAAGTCCACTTCCAGTATTTTGACGTATCGTCTCCAATTTCTCCCATTCCTTCCGCCCCTTTGCGTTATTTGATCCATGTCTTTATTATCGTATCTGACGGTGTATCCCAAATACCTAAACTTATCTTCTTCTTCTTCCCATCACCATTTCGTTGCTTACCCTCTTCCCTTTTTTTTTCTTGAATTCTACAATTTTGGTTTTTTTCTAATGAACAACATGGGATCTTGAAAACGGTTCAAGGATACAAGGTTGTTCAAATTGCAAAAAGTTGGGTACTTTAAAGTATATTTACATGGTGTTATTTTTATTTTTCAAGATTTTACAAAAAAATCTATTTTTGAATTTTATTCTTCGTATTTGTGCGCTTATTTTTGAAAATATTAAAAACTACAAACACTTTTTCATTGACACTTTTAGAGCTTTAGAAAATGGTGCTTACAAATTTGTAATCCAACATTACATCTCAGAGAAACCATAGTAGTGTTTCTTATTAGAAATTCAACAATGTATTACACATAATTGTTTAGAACCTAATTTTGTAAGAAATAGCTTAAAGATCCCCATGCTGTTTATTCTTATCTTGGACACAGTGTATACAGGGTGTCTCAGAAACAAAAGCTAGAAATTTGAAATTTTGCACATGTGATAAATACTGTGTTTTAAACATTCACAAAAAGGGGAACGGGATTTTAGGTTTTCAATGTCAAGATATTAAGACATAATTGTCTGCAATAGGTAATACAAAATATTCGCGGTTACGTATCTATTTGACGCTAACTTTAAAAAGTCTTTTTTTTTAATAGAGTGCCTATTTAATTTTCAGTCTATACGACGTAGAAATAAATTTCCTTTTTAAGCAATCGATTGTATAAATTTGAATTTTTTCTAACGAACATTAGAGACCTTAAAGCCCGTTGTTAGATTAGCTGGTGACAAGTTTAAAGAACTTTGGATTTAACGTATATCTAATTATTATAATTTCCTTGAAATCTCTGCCTGTTTGTCTGTCTGTTTATCATCTCCTCTGAGGTGATCGAATACACCATTCGATAGAGGATTTTAAGGCGGTCGATGCAAGGGTTTTTGAAACTCTAACTTAACCCCCTGGTGGGGCTGGCCACACCCACTCTCCCCAAACATCAAAATTAATTTTTGTTTTTCTTGACAAGACAAACATTTTTTGTATACATCATTTTGACCTATGACCTAAAGGTCAAAAGTTATAGGTCAAAATTCATGCGTCCGTAGGACGCGCTTAAAGACTAGTTTTGTATAAAATCAGTACTGAGGTGAGTCAAGGTTCTGAAGGACATTACGTTGAAAGCAAAATCACTTTCAACACCTCACCTAAGCTAAGGTGTGATGTTGAAACCGGCGGATTTTTTTTATAAAGTGTACTGTTTTAACATATTACCAGATAATGGGAAAACAGACCTACCCATAAATTTCCAAATTGTTTAAGCTACAAATTAGCTAATTGCTATACTTTTCGAAAACCCCGTAGTTTGCGAGATATTTACAAAAAAATGATTTTCCTCTCTTTGGCACCACATACAAAATTTAGCAGGGTCGGATCGTTGGGGACTTTTGACACAATGCATATAATGGCCACATCTAGCCGTACACAAAGGTTCAGCCGTATCGAAATTTTTCCGAGGTTTTCTCATATTTTTTGTCTAATTTGACTGGGCTATTTTACACTATTCTGCGCATGTGCAGAAGAAACTCACGTGATTTTAACGTCTATCGTTTTTGTTTTTACGATACCCAAAAACTCTAATGTTTCTATGCAGAGTTAGTAACAAACCAGGTTCTGCTGCTTTTGCAAGATACGTGTCAAACCATTTTTGCCGATTTCTGCAGAATCCAGTTGTATATAACCTTTGTGTATTCATTTCTATTTTTCTAATTGTTGTCTTCTTGATATGAACCAATTTGTTTTGTGTATTTTCTTCTGCTTAAATGTGTAACTTATGTATTTCCTAATGCTTGGAAAGATTCTTTAATAATTCCTATACCAAAGTGCTCCAGTCCCAAATCATTTAATGATCTCAGACCAATTTCAATCTTACCTACATTCTCTAAAATTCTTGAAAAGGTACTTAAGTTACAACTGCAAGATTATCTCCTTACGAACAACTTACTACCAGATTGTCAGTCAGGATTTCGTCCTGGGTACAGTACAACTTCCTTGCTGAGTGTCTCAGATGATGTGCTTCAATCGAGAGATTCTGGTAACCTTTCTATTTTAATTTTATTAGATTTTAGCAAAGCGTTCGATACAATTAATCACTCCATTTTACTTTCAATTTTACATTATCTTGGATTAAAATCAGAAGCTATACTACTTTTAGCGAGTTACTTAAATAATCGTACTCAACGTGTCAGCTTGGGAGAGCAAACTTCATAATGCACTATAATACGGTCTGGAGTACCTCAAGGGTCTGTGCTTGGTCCTCTTTTATATACAATTTACACTTCAAGTTTTTACCTGCACGTTAAATATTGTAAAGTTTATATATATGCCGATGATACACAACTGTTTTACTCGTTTATGGAAAATAATCTACAATCTGAAATGAAATCTATTAATAGTGATTTAAAAACTATTTCTTCCTTTGCTGAGAAACACTGCCTGGTTTTAAATCCATCGAAATCCTCGGTTCTTTTATTCGGAAACAAGAAAAATTTAGTTGCTATCAAAGATTCAGTACAATTATATTTCAACGGGTCTCTGTTTCCGTTAATGGATAAAGCAAAAAATTTAGGATTAATCATGGATAATACTTTTAGGTACAAAGAACAGGTTTCAAAATATATTAAAACAGCATACGCTAACCTAAAGTTGCTGTATTCACATCGACATGTATTATCTAAAAGATTGAAGATCCTACTGTGTAACTCGATTGTGCTGTCTCCATTGTCAACCAGTTTATGGGCCGTGTATTGATGTTTCTGACCAAAATAGAATTCAAAGAGTTCAAAATGCTTGTCTTAAATACATTTTTAGCATCCGCAAATATAATCGTATTTCGCACAAACTATCTGAAGTAAATTGGTTAAATATGAAAAATCGTTACTTACTTCAAAGCATTTGTCTGTTTCACAATGTCCTCCAAAATAAAAACCTTCTATTTATTTGAACGACGTACACAATTTAAATATTCGAAATAGAGGACTTCTTACACCTCCGATCCATTACACTGTTCTATTTCAGAGAGGATTTAGTTACATATTACAATATATATATAAATTATATAATACTGTTCCTAAATACTTCAAGGATTTAAGTTAGTCTAGTTTTAAACGGCAAATGAAAAATTATTTACTTCAGTCAGCTGAGAAGTGAATTTTCAATTTTGGGCAAAATTTTTTTTTCTGTCCTAATGTAATATTCCTTTTTTATTTATTTTATTGCAAACTGAAATCAATTTTTTAGTAGTATAATATGTATAAGTAGAATGTAATGTTAATTTGTTCATTATCTCTTTTAAATCAAGGTTTAAGTGGTAGATAGTGGTTATTTTTGACACTAAGCTGAACTTCGCCTTGAGATGAATAAAGACGTTTATTATTATTATTATTACCTTGAGTAGATTTACAAGGTCGGCTAGCACGACTGTTACAACATCTATTTCAACACCGGTATAAATTGTTGTGTAAAACTGAATTTTAGCGTTAAATTACAGTGTAAATGTAACCCACATTTGTTGATGGAATAAATTTACATAATATGTTTCAATTGTCATTCGTCTTATGGTGAACCATATGTTTTCATGCCTTTTCATTACTTGCGTAATCTTCTATACATATTTAAGCGCTAACACTTCTTACTGCTAATATTGTCATAGTGTTTTCTCTAACTGTCTAATATTTGGAATGTTTTTCAACCGCTTGATAAATTGAATTTCTTCAAATGCAGCTACGTCTACTCGATTGCTTCTTTTTAGAACTCCCATCCACTTTCCCTCTTTGAATAGCATTCTTATGTTCTAACTCCTATCTTTACCTATTTCTTTGTTTTCTTCTTTGTTGTTTATATCAGTTCGCTTTCTAGACTCATCCATCCCTTTTCCCATCTGTTGACATCTAGTTTATTTATATTTTCTACTTATTTTCTCTACCTGCCTTCCTAATGTTTTGTGTCTTTTTCAACTGATTGCACTGTCTTTTTATGTGCATTTATAATAAATTGAATGATAATAAATTTAACATTAAAATAATTATTATTTTGTCCTCTCACAGCCGTAAGTAGTAGGTCATGAACTGCAGCCACGTCTACTTGATTGTTTCTTTTGAACTCCTATCCACTCTCCCTCTTTTAATAGCGCTCTATCTTTATCTATTTCTCTGTTTTCTTTTTTGTTGTTTATCTGTTCGTTTTCTAGATTCATCCATCTCTTTTCCTACTATACATTGTCCGATTTATGTCGTTTTTTTTTCAATTAATACAATTTGGGTTTACTTGTTTTAGTGATGCGAGTAAAGCTATAGTACCTTTGTTCTGGTGTCTTCTATGTTTGATTTCCCAAACTTTCATCGCGGATTCCAACTTACTTCGTCCACTTTTCTTACTTTCCTCTCACTTTTTCTTTTTCATCATATCATTGAGTGTATTCTTTATATTACTTTGGTGGCAATTCGTATCAATTTTCAATAAATCTGAAGCATGATCTCATCACTTTGTTTTAGGCAGAAAGGCAGAACGCAAAAAAAAGAAGCAAGAGAAAAATAATGAAGACAACGAAAAGAAAAGAATGCAAAGGCGTTTGCATTCAACTCGGCTGTTAAAGCACAACGTAGATTTAGGCATAAACAAGACTTTGTAACTAAGAAACAACATATTCCTCATGTTGATCACACTCCTTTAGAACCACCGCCTCTATTAGTTGCGGTGGTGGGACCTCCGAAAGTAGGAAAATCTACATTGATTGGTAGTTTGATTAAGTTATTCACAAAAACAACACTTACCGATGTAAAAGGTCCTGTCACAATTGTAATGGGCAAAAAAAGAAGGATTACTTTAATTGAGTGCAACAACGATATAAATTCAATGATCGATTTAGCGAAAGTGGTTGATTTAGTCTTGTTGATGTGTGACGCTAGTTTTGGTTTCGAAATGGAAGTATTTGAATTTTTAAATATATGTCAGGTGCACGGAATGCCGCGCATTATGGGAGTTTTGACGCATTTAGATATGATTAAAAACGCAAAGGCCTTAAAAAATACGAAAAAAACTTTGAAACATCGATTTTGGACTGAAGTGTATGCAGGAGCCAAGCTTTTTTACTTGTCTGGTATTGTTCATGAAGAATATTTAAGAAATGAAATAAAAAATCTGGGAAGGTTTTTGTCAGTTATGAAATTGAGACAACTTGCTTGGAGAAGTACTCACAGCTACTTACTTGGAGATCGTTATGAAGATCTAACCAGTCAGGAATTTATTAGGAAGAATCCTAAATGTAACAGGAACGTTTGTTTGTACGGATATGTTCGGGGAATTCCAATCATTAAAAATCTATCTGTACATATTGCTGGTAAGTTTTTTTTTTTCTTATGTTTACACACATTTCCAGTATTAGTTTTTAAACAAATTGTATAGAAAACTATAGATAGATCTATGTCAACCGCAAATTTTAAAATTTATAACGACAAGCTAAGCGATTGAATTGAAGATTAGGAGCAGCAACACACGTGCTTCGTTTATTAAAGCTAATCACTGTAGGGTAGTTCGAGCGCGTATTTTTATAGACTAAAGTTGCTCATCGTAAATCTAAACACGTTTGTGTTCGAGACTGACTCTATATTTTGAGTTTTAAACAGTAAGTTTTGCGACTCCTAGTGTTAACGATCATGTGCGTAAATGCATTCGCATTAAGCAACTTTGTCGACAGATAAGTAAAAGCAGTTACATAAGTCGATCCTACGATAATTATAGCCAACTAAGTGTTAGGAAAAATAAAAATCTTGAACCGAAAAATTGTAATTTCGCAAGGGGTTGTACAATAGCAAACACACATATTGAGAATCACCCGGCTGCTGTTTCGTCAAATTGGGGCTCTTCAGGAGTGCGAGAACTCGAGTGTAAGTTCACTATTGTAACTACAAATGCGTGCTGTCAACTATATTCCCTAATGGAGGGTTTTTGGCTGTGATTCTCGTTTACCAAAATTGCAACAAATGGTGTGAAACCTCTTTCATTATTTGCAGCGACGCTTTAAAAGCAAAACATTAGAATTAGGTTGGATGGTCGTTATAAAGTAATTAAAGTAATGCTCACCGCTACTTTTCATATGAAATTATGTGCAAAAGAATGGTAGTCTGATGACACGACACTGTATGGCACTGAAAAAATAAGTTTATTTCAATGGGGTACAAGTTCCAACTTTTTTGTTTACAAAGATACTTTTGAATTCCTGGACAAATTTTCTTACCTTCCCGGTAAGCTAGTAAAAGTTATCGCGGTTTTTCCACCAGCTACCGACACACCAATATGTAAAAAGTTTAATACCGTCTAATCGTCTAATCAGTCGCTCGGCTGTGAGTAAAATTCAAAATAAATTCCGGGAAACAGTGCACGTATGAATCTTAACGGCAACACAAAGATATATTTTTGTGCAATTACATGAAATCCCACATAGTTCTACTAAGAGTTTTGAAGGCTGATGGTGTAGGAAAAAATAAATATATCGCCCATAAAAATCCAGTTAGTTCAAAGTTGAACGTTGTTTTTTCAGAAGAACCCTTTAGATTAAATGATACCATGATGGGGAAAACTTACACAAGAAATTGACGTTGGATTCTAAACAACGTGATTTTGGGACCATTTCTTTCAAAAGAACGTCGTACTGGTGAATGACGCTTGGAGTTTTTGTAAGATGAAATTTTCCCCGCAGTTGTAACCAACTGAAGGAAAACTAATTTGTTGAGTTCGGTAGGTTTCCTTGACCTCTGTATAGGAAGAAGAGTATCAGCAGAATGACCACCAAAATCTCCCTACCGTTTTAGAGCTATAATTCAAGGATCGCTACAGAAAAACGAGTATTTTCCTCCAATTTTCTTTCTAAAAGTCTAAATTCATCGGCTACAATATTATATTATACTAACTTTGGAAGTGGGATCGTAGCCCAACGGCAAAAGCCACAGTTTAGTAAACTATCCACCGCAGGCGCGCTGATTCAATTCCAATAACGGCGGAGATTTTCTCGGGCCAATTTAGAAGGTCTACTCCCCACCGTACTGTCGGCGTCGGATACCATTGGTTATCGTTAAAAATATATCACAGCCACTTCCACCCGTCTGGCCAGCGTGGGAGGGTAAGGCCAGACGGATATAAGTCAATAGGATGCGGAAATTTAGATCCGCGACAAAAGGACACGGAAATTTGGACACGGACAAAAAGGCGCATGCAATAAAAGAACGTGAAATTATCATTTTAGAAATCACATTTTAATTCTAGAAAGAGCTTATACAAATGGGGAACGTATTGTTTATTTAAGGAAACCACGGTTAATATAGTTAAATCTGTGTTAAAAATATTTTCTGATTATTTTAGAAACTGTCAATTTGTGTACAAATTCTTCTAATTAACGATATTTGACATAAATACAATTTATCCAAACTGGTGAAATGTAGGTGAGCAATGCTACGAACATAATGCTTATTAACTAAATTGCACAAGTCGCTAAAATGGAAATCGCAAGAAATTAGGTTACCAGCGTTATAAAATGAAATGTACCTACTTCAAGGTTAATAATATACACGACCGACGACACGGTCTCTCATGTCTACATACATAGATTTAGTTTCTTCACAAAAACAAAGAAAACAAATGTCACCACAAAATTAGTCAACACCAAACAGAAGATCAACCAACCATCGAAACCAACCACCCGTCACTGATCGACATCAACCAACCGTAGCGGAACATAGGTATATAACGAGGAGCAGAAGGCAACAACATCAGCCTTTAGAGTAACTTCTGAAGAAGCTAACAGCATGGTTAGCGAAACGTCAAGCAGAGAACGAAGGAAGGAAGGACGAACACGGCTCAACCCGGAAGATAATAATCTTAGTGACAACAGCCGCGAAAGCTTACATTCATACATTAGATTATTTTGTTTATCTTAAATGGAACAGCCTATATTTTTTTGAGTTATCTGATAGTAAAAATGATTGTGAATTTATACAGGCAACTCACATGGCCGTTTTTTAAAAACTAGTTATTCAATGGTGTTAGTAAAGTTTTTTACGTGCTTTTATTGTATGCCTCTTTTTGTCACCCGTCTAAATTTCCACGTCCTTTCGTCGCCGACGTCCTTTTGTCTCAAGTCTCCTTTTGACGCGTGTCCAAATTTTCTCGTCCATTTGACGCGATAGTGGCCAAACTCCCTACTATAGGGAGGCGATGCTCCTACGAAGAAGCGATAATCTGTAGAGCGCATTAACTTTTAATGTTTCTGTTTGTAGGTGTTGGTGATTTCCCCATCACCGATATATCCTACTTACCAGATCCGTGTCCGTTACCGGAGACAATAAAAAAACGAGCGCTAATTGAAAAAGAAAAGTTAGTATACGCCCCGTTCTCTGGTGTAGGCGGGATTGTTTATGATAAAGATGCCGTTTACGTCGAACTCGGAGGATCTCACAGTCACACCGCAAAAAAAGAGGACGAAACAACGAACATAGTTACAAACATTACAAAAATTGAAAAAACGTTGGACGCCAAAATGCAACAATCAACTTTGCAACTATTTACGGACGGTAAAAAAATTACCGCAGAAGATATGGAGAATACAAACGATTCGGACACCAATGATAGTGAAAAGTTACTTTTTTCAAAACCTACAGCCGAATTAGAAAACGATACGGATACATCGAGTGAAAAAAGCGAAAAAGTACGCGAAAGAAGGAAAGTAATATTCGAGCAGAATGATGACGAATTTATTGAAAATTTCTCTACCGATGAGTCTGAAAATGAAGACGAAGATGAGAATCGGCCAACAGGCAGTCTAGTATCATTACGAAATAAAGATAATGAAATTCATAACAAATTAAGATCTATTTTAAACCAATTAGATAGTAAAAATAGAAATGAAAAAATAAAGTTAAAGCTGGTGATGGTAACGTTAGTGGAGATGGGACTGACGATGATGAAAGTGAAAAGGAATCGGAGGACGATTTAGAAGTCAAATGGAAAGAGAATATGGCTGCTCGAGCTTTAAATAGACATACTAAAACGCGCAGCATAATGAAGATTGTGTACGGTAAGTTCTTTGCGATTACTCCAATTTTGGTTTAGTTATTAAATGTTTAGGGGTTTTTGAAAATAATTCTCTAAGTGATAATACAGAAGAGAATCAGGACGAGGAGGACAATGAAATTGGTGGTTTATTTAAGGTGGTCTCCAAGGAAGTTCAAAAACGAAAGAAGGAGGCTCACAATTTAAACATGCTTGAATCTTCGCTGTTTCAACCATGGACTGCCGAAGTTGGTATAGACTGGTTGGATCCTCAAGTAAACACATACTGTTTCCCAATCTTAGTTATTCACATTTTTGATTTTAGAATAGAGCATTAATTAATAATTGCTTTGTGACTGGCGTGTGGAAGGAAAGTGAGGATGCTGAGCAATTACTGAAATTAGACGACGCGGAAGATATAGACAGCGACGGTTCTGATCTATATGGGGACTTCGAAGATTTAGAAACAGGAGAGAAACACCAAGAATCAAAACAAGGAAACAAACGGAAATTGGATGATACAGAAGACGATGGAAAATTACTTACGGAAAAAAAGGCATTAGCTGAAAAGAAAGCTAAGTTAAAAGCTCAGTTTGATGCTGAATACGACAACCACGGAGACAACTCCTACTACGATGAAATGAAACAAATCATGGAGAAACAATCTCAATTAAATAAAACAGTATTTCAAGAACTTCCTGATGATTTAAGGGTACAAATAGAAGGTTACAGACCAGGAATGTATGTAAGAATAGAACTGGATGATGTTCCAGCAGAATTCGTAAATTATTTTGATCCCAATTACCCTTTGGTTGTTGGTTGTTTGAATATGAGCGAAGAAAATGTCGGTTATGTAAATGTTAAGATTAAAAAACATCGATGGTACAAGAAGATATTAAAATCGAGCGATCCACTGTTACTTTCGTTAGGATGGCGCCGATTTCAAACGGTTCCAATTTATTCCAAATTGGAAGATGATCTTAAGTTTAGATTTTTGAAGTATACTCCAGAACATGTAACGTGTAACGCACATTTTTGGGGACCCATTACTCCGCAAAGCACTGGTTTTTTAGCGATACAAAATATTCCCAACGATACCGTAGTAAGTAGTGATTAGTTTGTCACAAGTTGGGAATTGATTCTTCTCCTATTTTTAGGTTGGAAAGCTTGGATTTAGAATTGCAGCTACTGGGGCTGTGCAGGAGTTGGATAAATCATCGAAAATTATGAAGAAGTTGAAGTTAATTGGTCATCCTGAGAAAATTTATAATAAAACTGCTTTCATTAAAAGTACGATTTTTTTGTAGGATACAGTTACATTTTTATAATTACCCTTTTCAGATATGTTTAATTCTTCTCTAGAAGTAGCAAGATTTGAGGGTGCGCAGGTGAAGACTGTTTCTGGAATTAGAGGTCAAATAAAGAAAGCTATTAGTAAACCGGAGGGATGTTTTAGAGCCACGTTTGAAGACAAAATAAAATTAAGTGGTAAATAGTTAAAATAATTAATGTGTACATAGTTTAAGTAACAATGAAAGTTTACTTTTCTTTATAATCTATTTGCTTATCCGACTACGCCATATACAAGAGAGAATTATACAGTGTGTCTACGTAAGTTGGCAACATATAGAAAACTTTTTTATTATTAATTTACGAAAAAAAGTTATTTTTTATAAAAGTTCTGCAAGTTCCCATATATTGCCAACTTAAGTAGACACAATGTATAAAAGAAACAACGCACAAATTTTTCAAAAAATGAAATCTTATTTATAATACATATTTGTATAATTTTTATATTTTTAGATATCGTATTCTGCAGGACATGGTTTAGGGTAAACGTTCCTCAATTTTATAATCCAATGATTACACTTTTGCTACCACCAGATGTAAGACAAAACTGGAAAGGTGCAAGAACTTTGGGACAAATTAAAAAAGACGAAAACATTCATAATTTACCAAATCAAGACAGTTTATACAGGGTAAATTTAGATAAAATAAAAGAAACGTAGTTAAGTAAATGTTTCCAGGAAATTATTAGAAAACCGAAAGTGTTTAAACCTTTGGTTGTTCCTAAAAAGCTTCAATCTGCGTTGCCTTATAAATTTAAACCTAAACTCGGTATACTGCCAGACGAAAAGAAAAAGAGATTGAAAAGGGTTGCTGTTGTTCGAGAACCACACGAGGAAAAGGTATTAAAGTTCGGTTACAATATTTCGTGCATGTAATAATTTGTTCCTATTCAAGGTTTCGAAGATGATGCAAATGTTGAGAACATCATTCGATCACAAGCAAACGCAACATAAAAAGATGGTGAAACAGAATTTGAAAAACTACAAAAACGAAATAAAACAGATTGAAGAAAGGAAGTCTAAGAAATTACAATCACAGAAGAAGCAAGTCATGAAAAAAGGCAAAAATCTGCGGCCGCTAGAGAAAGGAAAATGAAATAATTGATTGTCGTTTAATAAATTTTTATTTAAATCATTTTATTATACAGTTTTTCTTGTGTATTTGGGTTTAAATAATTACGGTCTATTAGACCCCATAGGTTTGTTTCAAAACGTCGAAATTTACTACAATGCTTTGATTCAGATTAAAATGTTCGTCATGTCAAAGAGGACATATGCACATTATTGCAACGCTAAGACGTAACTGTTAGCATAGGCATAGAATGTTTAGCATAAATAAAAGGTTTATGAATTCAAATCATTGAAGAAACCAGAACGAAGACTGTTGTACTCACAAATTTACCACTAATTTGTACCTAGAAAATTAAAATTGGTACCCAAATAAATTCGCAGTAATGCCGTTTTTTAAAGTGGGGGTGCTATTAAGCTCAATCCCCACTATGTTAAAATCAAATTTCAACAACAAATAAATACCATCAATTTTGTTTTATACAGGGTGTATCATAATAAATTGGAAATATTTTAACTGTAGAAAGCTGAGTTCAAAATATTAAGATTTAACCCAAATTACTTAGATAAAATGTGGCTACTTACTGAGTTACAGGGTGTTTTATTTGAAAATTTATAAACTATTTGTACCCAGTACCTGCTTTAAAACCATTCGAGGCATCCTTGTCATACTTGCCAGGAAGTCTAGGTACTGAACTCGCAACTTAATTATGTTAAAATTAGGTTTCTGGCTACTGACAGAAGCGTACGACAGGGGCAAGTGGTTTGTTGATCCCTTCCAAAATCTAAGCCACTGGCGTAATTTCCATTTTAGCACAATTTTTCGATTTTCCGATACCTTCTTTGAAAATAAGATACTCTTTTCTTCGTAACGATAACGGCATTATTTTTCGAGATATTCAAAGTTAAACATAAAGCTACACAGTTATTTTGATTTTAAAGTGTATCAATTATGTCTGTGTTTTTGTGCCATAGGACTGCATTTAGTACGCAAATGAAACGTCAATCAGGTATTAACAACGGCGCACATATAATAATTTTTTTTTAATGTTGTAAGTGGAAGACGAATGGAATTTTCAGTGGTCAAAAAAGTTTTCACTTTTAAAAATCCCTATTAAAATTTTTTTCTAAAATACTAGGTTACGGTACTTGATACTTATACACTATAAAAAAGAATAACACTTTCTTATTAAAGCCCTTATTATTTAATACAGAAAACAAACTAAATGGAACTCCTAAGCTTTTGCACTTGTTGTATCTATATAATTAAAAAATAAAGTAGGTTGTAAGGTGTATGTTAGTATACATTGGTTAGGTTATGGATCTGATATTAATATTTATCAGAAAAAAGCAAATTGTAAAATTTCTCTTCTTGCCGAACAAATCAATTACTTTGTCTTCAAAACCAGGGGACTTCGCTCTTTTTCTGTAAACACTAAGAAGACACAAGCTTGATAGACGATCCTCGCTAGTAGTACTTCTCAGCCATGTCTTCACTCTACGCAGCGTGCTGAACGAACGCTCTAAGGTGCAAGTTGTGGGAGGAATAGTTTGGTAATATAAAATCAGCTTCCTTACGGCTGGATAAAACATAGTTTCTCCAAGTATATCATGAAGATTTGTTTTTCCAAACACTCCTTGTTTGTTCAGACGTCATACCATAATCTAGCTTCTGCTTCCAAGTTGTTGATTTCATAAAACTTCTGCAAAAGGATTACATTCCTCATAAAATCTTCTTTCTTCTCCTTTTTCATCAAATGTGGGTGAACAATTCCACCTTTGAAAGGTATGTCTTTGTCTTTCTCAAATCTTGCTTTAAGTGATGTTATGATAAAACCCATGTATGGATTGTAAATTGCCACTCTAAAATATTCTTCAGGCGATGAGCACTGTACATTGCATCTTTGCGAGTCTGCCGTCCAGCCAATCTTGGAATCTTGATGTTTAAGTCAAGTTCCTTACCAACATGTTGTACTTCCTTAAAAATGCTTGTAAATTCGTCACTGCTTTCTCTCTGCTTTTGAAAATTGGCTAACAGGTCAGTGTTGACGTATGTGTATACACTGTGGAGACCATATCAGTATACTGGAGTTTGTTCACTATTGGTTCTAAGTATGAGGAGTATCTTGATATGATGTGTAACAAATGACAAATGTGGTTGATGATGTTGCGCTGTCCAGTTGACGGGCCCGTGATCTAGTGCCAAGAAGTTGTCTTTAAATATCCTGATTGACGTATATTTGTGTGACCATCTTGTTTCACAAAACATTGGAATGTTAGGTATTGTTTTTCTGCGCAATACACTTTCTCTGAAGAACTTAATGACATCTTTTATTGTCCCGACGGTGTTACGAACTTCCTGAACACTGTTTAGGTCATTGACAACTAAGTTTAGTCTGTGCGATGCACAGTGGTAATAAACAGCTGTTGGATACTTTTGTCTAATTCTAGCCTGCACTCCAGTTTCATGGCCTGCCATTGTTGCACAGCCATCAAAACCCAAGCCAATCAATTTATTCATATCAAGGCCCAAATTTTCAACAAATTTTATCATAGACGAAGAAATTCCCCTCAGCATCCAATGTGGTTAGCTCTGTAAACCCTAAAAATTCTTCTTTCACTGTAAAGTTCTTGTCTACAAATCGTACTCCCAGGGACAGTTGTTCTTTTCCACTTTATTTAATCATGGTACATTTTAAATATTGTATTGTGATGTAAGTGTATGTATGTATGGTGCCCCAGAAGATCAGTATAAACCTCTACAGTGTGGTGACGAAACCGTGTGCAATTGTGGATTGGTTCGTCTTGGCAAAGCATTTACTTCAAGGTTTAGGAAAACCACTAAAATCTAAACATGCCAATTCTTACCCACCCTAGTATTATTCACATGTAATAATATTAATTAAGTGTGTAATGTGATTCTGTTTTGTGAAATTGTGTTTTTCCTAATTATCCGAGAGGGTCTTGATGACCAGGTCCGGAAACCAAAGTGGTGATTCTCAGGAACAACATGTTTTTCTTGTTGACCATGGAGTACTGTAAGGTAGTGATCACCTTTCATATTTTATATTTGCACCAAAAACCCCTAAAAAAACACACACGAGAAAAAAACTCTAAAGAAAATTGACGTACGTTTTGATGTTTAATTCCGGAAACCAAAGTGGAGATTCTCAGGAACAACATGTTTTGTTCTTTTCAACTGATGTCAGCCGTTTCATCAGCCAATAACGAAAAGCTGGTGATTTATTTACTTCATCAACAATATCTTGTTGTAAAATAGAACCACGTGTACTTATTAAGATCATTTGGACTCTGTGTGACGTATATTTGGCTTTTCCACTATGAGTTTGCAAATGATCTTCCAACAGTTTGTTACCCGCACTTACTCTGAACAAAAGTAAATCTTGAAAGTTTCCTTCACTCGAATTCTTTCCTCTAATTGCTATGTCATAAGTGCCACAAAATATCAAACTTGCAAGTATTGCTTTCAGTTTTTTCTGTTGGTATTTACAAGCTCTGTAATACCACTGTCTAACTGTTCAACTACATTTTTATTTTTTATTTCTATGGAGTCTAAAAAACTCTTGGCCTTACTTGTAGATTCAAAATGCCAACTGCTTTTTTCATGGCTTCGAGCGTCTTCATGGAAGTGTTTGTAGTCTTGATGAGCTTTTACCACAAAAGCACCAAATATGCCTTTTTTTAAAACTGGTTTGAAAAGAGTACAAAACTTACACAGCCCTCCCTTCAACTTGGGCGAGTATACTAGCCATGAGTACTTTTCAAACCAGATTTTTTGAAAAGGCCTTTTGTTAGTTTTTTTCTCGTCAATATCCTTTTTGTAATCATGAGAAAAATTTAAAGCACGTTTGTTCGTTAGTAACTGATACTTGACTTCGTCCGACAGTGAATGGTTTATGTGTTCACCCATGTCAAAGCTGTGTTTTACTGCTAATGAATGTTGATCCTCCGGCTCTTTGATAGTAGAAACTACATTACTAACAGTCAAAGAACATTGTGGCAATGACACTTCTGAATTCTGCAAATGACACAACAGTTCCTCTTCGAGAGATAACGTGAAGTTAGGAGCTGATGGTGAGAGTGAACTGGAAGTTTTTGTCGGACACACTTTTGAAGGTATTGGATGTGACTCATTTAATGAGTCATGGAGGTTTTCTTTCTCTGCAGCAGATACACCCTTTTTCCAAAGTAATTCCTGATATCCATCTCTGAAATAAGTATAAGGATATTGTTATCAAAGTTTTTCAAAATCAGCCGTGCACACAAACGCGCATTAATATAGATAAGGGAATAACTACAACGCAGTTTAGTAGCGGTCCTATAGAAAATGGTCATTACGCTCAACTAAATTGATCAAAAATACATATTTCATGTGAAGCTGTGAAAGTTATTCCTGTTTACTATTTGGTAAACAACTTAAATATATTTTTTAAGAAATGATTCCGACAAGAATGTGAACCATTATCTTTTTATTGGAGATTGTATGCTTACCTGAAAAACTGCAAATATTCTGAGCCGATGCAACAAAGAGGAAAACTAAGAACAAAAGGAACACTATACCAATTATGTTTACACTTTCACCAGTTATATTTTTTGAAAGTTATTAGTTCTGATTGAATACGCTAAACTAAGTCCCGAGGAATATAATTATACACATTATTTTCTTAAAAAACACTCGGTTAACAGTGAACATACGAGCAAAAGGTTGCAAAAGGTTATGCTGCCTTATTCAAACACTTGTCGTGTCGTGACGAGACGATGACTACTATTTTTAGGGTGGACGGGGTGACGCTACAGACAAAAGAAGTTTATAAATAGTTGCTCTGTTGGCACCAGATGGGTTAGCTTGGGGAGGGGATGACTAAACAACTTGCGAAGCCCACTCCTCCTGTCTGTCTGTACGCTACACCCCGCAGCGGAGCGGTAGCGAATAACGTGTTTTTATAGTAGTGAAATATATTAAATTAAATATAATTAAATCTGTACATATCAAAATGACTACACTTATTTTTTCTTCCCTGAGAGCTAGGGGGCACGGCCTTGCCCCCGAGTATGGGCGCCGGTGGGTATTAACAAGAAAACATAATGCTATTTATTGGAATTTATCGAAACGAATAGATGCATTCAACATTTAAAAAGAACATGTGGTTCTGAAAAACCATTTTGTTCAAATCTACATAGGAGAATAATCTTAATAACACGAAAATATCAAAAAGCACATTTTATCTAAACCTTATAATAAGAAATGTTCAATTCTGAGATCAATTCCTTGCTAAAACCACCTTCAAATAACTGTGTATGTTTGAATTTGAATATCTCGAAAAATAATGACTTTATCGTTACGAAGAAAGAGTATCTTATTTTCAAAGAAAGTATTGGAGAATCAAAAATTGTGCTAAAAATGGCAATCATGCCAGTGGCGTAGATTTTAGGAGTGATCAACAAATCACTTGCCCTTGTCGTACGCCTCTGGCAGTAGCCAGAAACCTAGTTGCGAGTTCAGACCTAGACTTCCTGCCAAATATGACAAGGATACCACGAATGGTTTTAAAGTACTCGGTACTTTGTTTGGGTCTGGATAAAAACGTCAGCTTTTTTGGCTTTGGTAACTAAACCATACCTTTGAAACCTGTCTGCAAAAAAGCTGACGTACAATTTGATGCATCCAATATTGTATGGGCCCAAATCTAACGGTGAACTTTTTGGGCCTCATGTCGCGGATCTGCACGTTTCATAGCATTCTACACCTAAGATATAAAAATCTGACATACAAGTTTCCCGACACATTATATCACGGGCCCACGGACTATTATTTCTCCACAAGTTTTGCACTTCAATAATCTTCTGTTTAAATTTTGAATCACAAGTGTTGCCAACTTCTTAATAATATCACCAAGTATTTGACAACACAAGTATTGCCAGTCATTTAAAAAAGTGTTAAGTTAACCTCTCGCATTAGTAGACTGTTTTTCAACATGGACTGCTCAACAGATTGGTTAAATGCGCCTGAAAGTACAGGGGTAGGTATATTTTCCAAAAGTATTTGATAATAGTAATAAAATTATTTTTCAGACGTCGATTATGGCTGTTGAATTCGACGGTGGAGTCGTCATTGGGGCCGATTCACGCTCAACTACTGGGTATCTTAATTTAATGTTGTTGCGCTCCATATAATCCTTCTGCTTTGCATTACAGAGCGTACATAGCTAATCGTGTCGCCGATAAGTTAACGAAAGTTACTGATCAAATTTATTGTTGTCGATCTGGTTCTGCTGCTGATACTCAAGCGATTTCTGATGTAGTGGCATATCATCTTAATTTCCATGCGTAAGTTTGATAATATTTGCGTTCGAATATCTAATTTGTGATGTTAGTATGGAACTAGGAGAACCACCATTGGTGGAAACAGGTGCAGCTGTATTCCGTGAACTGTGTTATAACTATAGAGATTCGTTAGTTGCTGGTATATTAGTAGCCGGTTGGGATCGAAAGAAAGGTGGCCAAGTTTATTCAGTTCCTATTGGAGGAATGTGTGTCCGTCAACCAGTTTCAATTGGTGGTTCGGGATCTAGTTATGTTTACGGCTATGTAGATGCAAACTTTAAACCCGGAATGTCTAAAGAGGATTGTGTCAGTTTTGTCATTAAAAGTATGAATAGTATTTTGGTACAAATCAAATTTCTAATATCAATAATTTTTCAGCCTTAAGTTTGGCAATGTCTCGAGATGGTTCTTCTGGTGGTGTGGTACGTGAAGGAATCATTACACCAGAAGGTGTAGAGCGTCGTGTTGTGTTAGGGACGGAATTGCCTAAGTTCTATGAAGGTTGATTTTAACATAATTTATTGGATAGTGTCTTCATATAAATAATTTTTTAATATTTCCGTCTTATATGAATAATTAATAAATTTTTTCAAGAACATTGTGCTTGTTATCACAGTTGACTCAGTTCAGTAGTACGACTTCCATCAGAAGTTTAGACAAAACTTCATTGTCCATCGATTATAATAGCAGACTTTTAAGAATTATGATCTGGAAGGTATTTGTGACGGGTCTATGAAGAACCACCGAATTTATGGACAAATCACCGAAAATTGACAAAACGCTGAAAATGCATCTGTGGACAAATTGCAGAATGTGATCAAAACGCCGAAAATGTTTCTGTCGACAAAAAAATATTTAAGTTCGCAAATCACGGAAGAATTTTCGGCGTTTTGTCCGTTGGAGTTCGGGGACGACGCCAAGTTACGATCACTAAGGCGTCGTTTTCTACTTTTCGGCGATTTGACCACATATTCGGCGTTGTGTCCGGGCCCCTTTATGACCAGGTCCAGAAACCAAAATAGTGATTCTTATTGTTCTCCATAGAGTACTGTAGATAAGGTACAGAACATTTCTATATTTTTATTTGGATCAAAAAAACGTAAAAAGCTAACGAATCTCAAGTAATGACTCAATTAAATTCTATCGGGACATACGACTTGTTCAAAATGAAAATTTTGGGATGCATACAGAGATGGCAAGCAGAGTGCTTACAAAGAACCTGTGGAATAAAGTTAGAGTAATCTCTGTCGATCTTGTGTTTTTCCTGGTATACGAACATTCATTATTTTAAGGAGGACTAGAATACTTCTCCTCAATTGAAAAGTAGAGTAAAGTATTGTGGAGTAAAAGCGCAATCTTCGTGATGAGATGGAAGTAGAGCACAGCTTGGCGTTATCGACGAAGAGAAGATGTCTATAATTGAAATGCGTGGCTATATAAGTTATACTCAGAGCAAAGGTAAGGGGGCTGTGTGGTAATCCCAGTTGGTGGTTTTGAAGTTTTAGCTTCACATTTTACACTAACTTTATGAGATAGGATTTTGCTCATTGTTAGTTTAGTTATTTATTTATCTTCATTTGTCGAAAATTATAAGTCATTAAATTTCGAGTATGTTGACTCAATTCCAATACCATTAATTTCGTCATCGATTTGATTTCTATTTATATTTCGAAAATAAAATAGAAATATCTCTCCGCGCCATATTTCCGATCGGATACTAGCTTTTGCTGTATGCCAGCTTCGTTCGATTGTTGGTGGCACCCGTTTCGGGATCTTTAAAATGAAGTGAGTGATTCACTTTCAGATGTATGTATAGGCCTCTTCAGATAACACATATCTTATGACTTTCAACAATTCTATAAAATGATCGAATGCGGTGCTACCTATACCTATTTAAATTTGGTTAGGTTACGTTAGATGTTAGTTGATAGGTAACTTCTAAAGCTTGGATGTTAGTTTAGGTTACGTTACGTTAGGTTACCTTAATTATTGGTATAAGTGTTGCCGATTTTTCAATATTTATACACGTTTCCGACAAACAGTGTGGATACGGAAACATCACATGTAGTCATAGAAACAAAAATTGGCCACCAATAAATAGTGTCATTAAACTAGGAAATCTCCTAGGATTTAAATCAATGGACAAGTTCGTGTGATGGATAAGACAAAAACCAAGATCAAAACAAAACAATTTCTTCGCCAAAAGGGAATGTCGCCATAGTATGGAGGCTTTGCTAAATATAAGTAAACCACATCGACCTTGTCCAACCATTGCTGTCACATATATATGCTATAGAAAACTTCGGCTTTTCCGGATTGAATCTAAAAGTACCCTAAAAAGGTTATTAATACCTTAACATTTATTTAATTCAAAAACACCATGTTTTTGCTACTTTCTTTAAAGTGAGAGGAAGAACATGACAAAGAAACCTATGGGCAGCCTAACAGTGCAATCAGCTGAATGTCCAAACCCATCCAAGAGTCCAAGTTTGGGAATGTACTCACATTGTATTAAAAAAAAAATAAGCAATGAACAATACATTAAATCACTAACAAAGTAAATGCTAATGCACCATATTAAGATCCTGTAACGATCTCGCTCCAAGAGAAAGATTTGAATTAAATTTCGTTCCAAAAACGGACAAAATAAATTTGGTTGCGTTTGCCAGATCTGAGCGCTATGGAGCAGCTCCGCAACTGTTAGCTGCCAAAAGTCTCAGCTGAACGTGTTCCTATCTGAGCGCTTGATTGACTGTCATCATAGCAACCACAGCATGTTACTTAAAATTTGAAAGTTCGAAAATCCTAAGACTGGGTCAGACAAATAAAGAACCTGAACATGCTTATAGTTATAAATATTTCACCGGTATTTTGATATCCGCCAAGTTTTGATGTAGAGCATGTATCGAATCACGTAGCGCTCAGACCTCGTGAACGCACACAATGAAAATACCAAACATATTCACCACAAATTTGATGGCAGAGATCATAAATAATAATTCTAATCAGCGTCAATATCAGGAATATAAAATGATTGAAACGTTTTTGACCAAAATTCAACATAACAAAGTAGGGTCACCATCAAAAGTTAAATAAACCGTAATTGATTCAGGAGATCACTCACAAAACAATCGTCAAATTAACCTCGAGTAACAACGTAAGTTTTGAAAGAAACTGTAGACGTGTTGCGTAGCACGTCTTTCCGTCCGCCACCCACTACACCAATATTGATGCTTGATCTCAAAACCTTACTATCAATGTGGGTAGTCAGTTTCGTATTGTAAAGACGTGCTACACAGCACAGGGGACTTGTTTTGTTCGAAAGTTTTCGTGTTGTAAACTGTTACAATCACACACATAAGAAAGATGTACCATATATTTAGGATTTCTACAAATTATAACAATTTCCTACGCTTGGTACACTGTCGAAAAACATCCGCAAAATTGCTTGTCTGGAAATGCGTATCGTCATCATTAAAAAAATAATTGTGATAAAGGTAACATCGCAACCACCAACCGAGGTAAACAAAATAATTTCTGCGGTAAACTGGCTGGGGCAAAATGAGTCGGTGTTAAAAAACAAATAGTTCTACGATTTCTCGAGATGGGTGTAACAACAAAGTAAGTACATTCTCGCATTCAAATCTTTTATTTAACAAATTTAAACGCAAATTCAAGTTATTTTGATTTTTCATCGGATAAATTAAATTTGTCATCATCGTCGTCCTCGTCATCTTTACCATTCTCTTCACCTTCGCTAAATGCTTGCCCTCTTCTTCATCTTCGCCGTCATCGTCGCCCGCCACCTCAGCATTTTCGGCTTCTGCTCTTTCCATTTGCCTAGCCAGCTCGGCTTCATCGGTTGCCGTTACAACTTTAGGCTAAAAAAATAATTCAATGTAAAAAAAGGACCTCCCACTAAGTTGGATAGGCGTCATTTTTTGTTTTTTTGATTTTCTCTATTTCTACAATAAAAAGCATAAAAAATATAATTCAAGAGATCGGTGCCAAACACAAACAACTGATCGTACCGAGTTTACCTCAGTGCTAGAGCTTAATTTCGCATCATCATTTAATTTGAATGCGTTTGGCTCCGAAGTGATTTTGACTCCATTTATATGACGATTTCTAAACCTAAAATTTTAACAACCTTGATGAAAAAATTCTGACTGAAGTCCGGCCGGCCATCGGTTCGTATACAGTACAGTGCTTTTCATTTAACATTGCCCATAGGATTTTACATGTTTATATTTCAATCCCATGTTAACACTTTTTGAGACATCTGGCATAAACCATTTATGTTAATTATAATTAAGTGGTAAAATGTCTATTAGAAAATATTCTTATACTCATTTGTAAGGTTTTAATTTAATAAAGAAAAACAAAAAAATATCGTCTCGGGGAGGATTCATACCGACGCGTCTAAGGGACTTTTGTAATTTGACTTGGTTACTATGGTAACGAAATTGTCATTCAAATTTTGTTTATTATGTTTGAGACATTTTGACACGTTTAATTTTTAAATATTGAACAGAACGTGTCAGTTTATATTGTAATCCTCCCCGAGACGATATTTTTTTTGTTTTTTCTTTATTAAATTTAAAACTTACAAATGAATTTAAGAATATTTTCTAATAGACATTTTACCACTTAATTATAATTAACATAAATGATTATACCAGATGTCCCAAAAAAGTGTTAACATGAGATTGAAATATTAACATAAAATCCTATGGCCAATGTTAAATGAAAAGCACTGTGTAAACACGATATCTAAAAAAACTAGTTCGATTTGAATGAAATATGGCACAAAATGTTTTATGACGTTGCATAGCTTCTATACGCTCTTACACGTTTATAATAAACGATCCAAGTTGGTCCACGTACTACAACTCATATCACTATAAAAAGTAAAGAATAATTGATGTATCAAAAAAATTTCTGCAAATTATAAACCTCCTTTCTTTTTTTTTTTTGCCCTTTTTTTTCTAAAAACAAATTTTTTTAAGAAGAACCCCCCCCAACCCCCCACCACACCTTATTTTTTTTTTTTTTTTTTCCCCCAACCCTTTTTTATCTCTTTTCTTGCCCTTTTTTTTTTTTGTAAAGGGGGGGGTTCTCTGTGTCGGGAGGCGGGGGGAAAAAAAAAATTCGGCATAAGGCATTTCAATGCGCTGTCAGATAGCTGTCAAAGACCTTTAAAATGGCTACTGTAGGGCAAACTTACGTATAATTAGATGGATTTTATCATTGAGTTATAGGATTTTAATATAGTTTATACGTTTAATTGATTTGTAATGTACCATAATGCCAGCATTTGGTTGTGTAGTGAACTGTGGCAGTAGAGGAAATCGTGACAGTGTTAAGTTTTTTAGAATCCCTGTTATTTGTAATTTTAAACATAAATTGAGTTAAAATACTCTTTCACAGATTCTATAACTAACTTAATTAAAACAACCACTAAAAGTACAAAAAATCAACAGAAATTACACACATTCCAATGAAAACAAAGGTTTGTTTGCCCTACAGACGCCATTTTGGCAAAAGCGTTGAAATGCCTTATAGTAATTATGTTAGCTGTATTTAAAAAAAAAGAGAAGAGTAACAATTAACATAAAAAAAAAATAAAAAAAATCCAAATTTAATTATTAAAAAAAAATTTTTTTTTTTTTTTTTTTTTTTTTTTTTTTTTTTTAAATTTTTTTTTTTTATAAAAAAAATTTATATAAAATTTAAAAAAAAAAAAAAAAAAAAAAATAAATTTTTAAATAAAAAAAAAAAAAATTAAAATTAATTTTTTTATTTAAAAAAAATTAAAAAATTTTAAAATTTTAAAAAAAAAAAAAAAAAAAAAAAAAAAAAAAAAAAAAAAAAAAAAAAAAAAAAAAAAAAAAAAAAAAAAAAAAAAAAAAAAAAAAAAAAAAAAAAAAAAAAAAAAAAAAAAAAAAAAAAAAAAAAAAAAAAAAAAAAAAAAAAAAAAAAAAAAAAAAAAAAAAAAAAAAAAAAAAAAAAAAAAAAATAAAAAAAAAAAAAAAAAAAAAATAAAAAAAATAAAAAAATATAAAAAAAAAAAAAAAAAAAAAAAAAAAAAAAAAAAAAAAAAAAAAAAAAAAATAAAAAAAAAAAAAAAAAAAAAATAAAATAAATAAAAAAAAAAAAAAAAAAAAAAAAAAAAAATAAAAAAAAAAAAAAAAAAAATAAAACAAAAAAAACAAAAAATAAAACATAAAAAACAAAAAAAAAAACACCATTCAAAAAATTAAATTAATTTAAAAAAAAAAAAAAAAATAAAAAAAAAAATAAAAAAAATTTTTATTTTTTAAATTTTTTTTAAAAATATTAAAAAAAAAAAAAAAAAAAAAAAAAAAAAAAAAAAAAAAAAAAAAAAAAAAAAAATTAAAAAAAAAAAAAAAAAAAAAAAAAAAAAAAAAAAAAAAAAATATCAGCGTATTTTAACAGCTTGAGATGTTAATTTGCGTTTGATATTACTAAGAAGAATTTCCTTCGTTTTATCATCCAAACCACATTCTGCTAAAATACTGGGTTCTCTGAAATCATTTATTACAGGGATTATTAAAATAAGAATCTTTACGTACACTACAGCCTGTTTGAAGAAGTCATATGCGCCGCCTTTATTCTTTTTATATTTTTCTTCAAAATACCACGCAGTCTTTTGATACAATTGTTCTAATTGGTTATCTGTCTCATATTTTAATAGTTCCGCTACATGTCTTAAAATTGAATTAACGGCTTTTGCTTTTGCAAACCTCTCAGTGCATTTTTCTACATCTTCGGTACTAACACGACGTTTTGATAAGTCGATGTAGCCTTTTTCTTTGTCTACTCTTATAACTACAACAGGTTCCGTCTTGCCAACACGAATTAATTTGTTGATGGAACGAATACGTCTCCTCGACAATTCTGATAATAAAATCATTCCTTCAATGTCATTGTATTCTAATAGACGTACGTATGCACCCATTTCTGCTATCGATCTTACATTTACCATTACTACATCTTCAACTTCTGGATATTTCTCCTTATAAAATCTACACGAAAGTGGCATATTTGCTAGAAACACATGTTTTAATTAAATTCAAAATTAGTTACCACCATGTAAATTATTTTATAAACTTACTAATAGAGGTTATTTAATTGCTTCGATATTAAAAATCAAGTATTTAGAAAAGTATATACTTTTAAATACGTTAAAGTCAAAATACTTTACAAGTACAACGTTTAAACATATGTGTGAAGTTTGTGCGACGAAAAACTGTCAAACTCACTCATGATGGATTGTGCCAACTGTTTCAAAATTAATTTACCAAATTTATGTATAGGATATGTATAATTATATATAAAGTCGAACATTTATTAAATAAACATCATTGAGTCCTGCTTACTGAATATATCAACAACTATTTATAAATATTGTACAATAACTAGATCTTCTTTGGTGTTGGTTAATTTTTCATACATTAAATTATTAAAATATCAATTCCAATATTTTCTTTAGAAATTATTTATTTTTTATTTGTAACCGATTTCGACTTTATAATAACTTGAACTACGTTAAATTATCACAGTAAAGCGTTGTCCTCAGTAACTACGTCAGCTTATTGGGGATGGTAAAATGATTTTTTAAAATGAAGTAGGTCAATTCATCAAACTTTTTCTCCCGCACATGGGAAGAACTATCAAATATTCTTCAACCACTCTGATTCTTAGGCAGATTGCTTCGAACTTGGAAACCAAAGATCGGATTTTTCCCCACAAAAAAAAGAGCTCACATTTTCCGGAGTTCACTTTCACTCCCAAGTGCATGCAATTGTCAATTAGGAGCATAAAATTTTCAAATACGAATTCCTCGTCTCCATCATCCAGGTACCAGAGGTTCAACTCGTGGTTAATATAATTTAACTGTAACTGAAATGCAAGATTAAAGACCATGGGCCGATCAGAGTCGCCCTATTGTGCTCCGACGCAGGAATCAATGTTTTCGGAACCAAAAAACAGAAGGGTTGGCTCGGAGTACCATTGCCAAATGAGGTTGTACAGTTTTGGTGTATTGTGTAGGATTTCAATGAGCATGTTATCGCGCTCCATAGAGTTGAAAACGTTTGTAAAATAATTTTCCAAAACTATTTTGGTGGTTTCTTAGTGTTTTTTCTCATACGTTCTTAAAGTATGGACAGCTGCCTCGCAACCTCCATTCGTCCCGAATCCGAGTTGATGAGCGCGTAACTTCTTTCCAGGGGTATAATGTCTAACTCCAAGTTTAGCTGTCAGTCTTCGAAAAGTGTTACCCACACCTATGAGCCCAATTCCACCATCCTTTTTAGTTAGTGTACAAAGGGAGGTCACGAATTGACACTCCTCGCAAGCATTAAGTTCCAAAGTTTTGAAATTGCAAAGACGAGCTTTCTTACTACTTCTCCAGTCTTGAGTGTTGAGCATTAAGTCTTTCAAGTGCTGGGGCCGGAGACTATCTATCCCTGATGCGGAGCCGTTAGGAAAGGAACGGATCGGTGTGTGGTTGTGGAGGATCAGGCAGCAGGAGAAACCTGGAAGGTTGAGGCGTTTTTCCAATAATAGGTCATAGGTTCTTTTGTCGTGTTTGGCTAAGGTGTCTAAAGAAGAAAGGATTCTGACTGCTCCTCTAATGACCCCCTCAGAAACTTTTTGTTCAACTCTGATAGTTCCTGTCACTACTTGCTTCTCGAAGGAGACGTGGGACTTAGGTGGGACAATTGAGCAATGCTCCTCTTCACCTGGCTGTTAAAAGATTTATTTTTGAGATATCTTTGAGGAATACGTAAAGCAGTAAAGGAAACGGAGATCAAGGCTTTCCACAAGTCAGGGTCGTTTTTAGTTTACAATTCTCGGTAATTGTTAACAGTTTGTTACACTTATCATATCCTTGAGGGCTGTGTACGACGTTGTAGCCTCTTGTACCTCGAATTCTGGAAGTCTGTTTTTGTAATTACGGGTGACATGTATTTTGAATCCTCTTCTCCTTCTGTAAGTGTTATTTGAATCAGGACAGAAAAGCAAAGTAATATTTTCGTTTGTCGCGCACGTGTTGCAAAACCAAGGCCCGTTGGACAGTCTAAAGGAGATGAATCGAAAAATGATTAAGATTTGTAGTAAATGTTTCCATTCGAATTGAAAGTAAATTAAGGGTATCAAATTAATAAAGATTTCTGAAAACCGTCCTGAATTTATTTTAAGAAAGCAATTAAAATATTTCATGTAAATAAAATTTCATTTAGTTGCCATAAAAAAATGTGTAGGCGTATAAATTAATTTAAGGTGTAGAATAGGAATATTGTTTATAAAATCATTTCCGTTTGGACAAAATAAATGTAGAGACGCAAAGTCTGTGTACGTAATAAAATGTGCGAACTAGCTTGGAGACGTAGTGGCGCGAGAATACGAAAAAATTATTAACGGGCGTGTTGTGAAAAACATTGGTAAGCAAAAGTATGAAAAAGTGACCCCTGTAAACTGCAAACGAATTGCAATGAAAAATTTTATTCAAGTGTGAATGCACCGGCGAGATGGAAAGTGGGGAGGTTAAACTAAAAAGAAAAATCGGAGAGTCGTGGAACAAACTTAAGAGAAGAAAGATGTAATCAAATTGAATTGAATAATTCCGGTAGTGAAAAAGTCGTGGATAAAACCTAGAAGCTGAAAGAAAGATTAAGAGGATCGATATGTAGACGGAAAATCGATTATCAATTAAAACTACAATTAAAACAAATGACAAAGTATTATGAACATTCAAAAAATTAAATTGTGTAATAAATAAATTACTACGTGTTACCACCCAACAATTTCATCATCAACAAAAATTTGTACAACAATCCAGGCCAACGAACTGGAATGGAATGGAATTTTTTCAGGAGAAAATATAAAATCACTTCACTTGCAATTCCTTTCACTTTCTCCTAGTTCAGAAACCAGTATTCTTGAATGCAATGAATATGAGTCAACTTTAAATTTCACGAGAGAAATTATACGCTGTCAATCAAAATAGATGTAGGTAGGTATCACTTGTCATTTTAATGTTTGTTGTTACTTGTTACACTGTCAATTCACTAACTGTCAATAAATGATGGATAACAAAATTTCACGTTTTGTTTCGATTCGAAATTTTTATTTTTGCTAACGCTTATGTTGGCTATAATTATCGAAGGATCGACTTATGTAACTGCTTTTACAATACCTGTCGACAAAGTTGCTTAATGCGAACCATTGCGTACGTGATCGCTAACACGAGTCGACACTAGATGTCGCAACACTTGATATAAAAGAGTATTCCATTTGCAGTACTTTGCGTTAACCAGCGTGCTCTTCTGCATCTTCCAAATCTTGAATCAGTACATGAACCATGTGAATTTCATCTAGATCCATTATGAATGTCATTGTTGTTCCTGAGAATCACCACTTTGGTTTCCGGAATTAAACGTCAAAACGTACGTCAATTTTCTTTAGAGTTTTTTTGTCGTGTGTGTTTTTTAGGGGTTTTGGTGCAAATATAAAATATGGAAAATTTTTTCAAGAATACCAACTTTATGTTTTCAAGAGAATTTTTGACTTTCCTATGAGAAAATAATTCCCCACAATTCAATAATAGGGGTCCTATTTGAAAAAATAAATGATTTTTTTTCTACATTTTATAATTGAAAATATAATTAGACAATCTTACTACGTAAATATCAACACATTTTTAAAAAATACAGTAATCATACTCGCTTTTTTTTCACTTCTTACTTGTATTTTTGATATAAATTATATGCCATGACTTTCAAAGATCAGAAACTTAATAACTATTTCACTTCTTTTTAACCCATATCAATCCACTCCTGGATAAAGGTCTCTCCCAATGTTTTCTATAACTTCCTATCAAGAGCTGTTTGGAACCATTTTTTACCCGCTGTCTTTTTGAGATCGTCTGACCATCGTTTGTATGTATAAAGTTTTCGCTTTAAATCTTCTATAACAGTCTCAGTTTTTATTTTCTTCGAGCACCTTTGATGTTAGTTAATTAGTTGTTGTAGGTAGTGTAGTTCTTAGCAATCGATTATTTAATAATTCTGATTCTAATCGGCTTATTCTCTTCTGATTTTTTAATAATATTCTTACAAATTCCAAAAGCCTTTTTTGCCATTCCGTTAGACTCGGAATCAATTTCGCTGGCAAATTTTTTAAACACCAAACTTTTGTAACGATTATTAAGTATCAGCTACAAAGTTTGGCTTCTTAATTTCTTAATATCTTTAATTTCTTAATTATTTCCTACATGGTTTTAGTTTTTCGTTTCTTTAATTCAATCCGATTGCTAAAATAATCCACAACAACTAAATAAAATGTTCCTTTGTATTCTAAAGTATTTGACTCTACTTTGCAAATTTTGGTATTTCTTGTTGTATTAGTGGTTCTTTTATATTTGCACGTCTGAATCTTTCACACACTCTGCATGCCGATAGGTATTTTTCAATATCAGCTCATAACCTCGGCCAATAAAATATGTTACAAGCTCTCCTCTTTGTTTTTTCCTTTTCAAAATGAGCCTTATGTAATTGACGTAGCATGTACTGTTCTAATGTCTCTGGTATTACTGGTTTGCCTAAATAAAATATAATTCCAGCTCTACAAATCAGCTCATTTCTTAATTTATAGTAGTGTTTTAATTTGGGTTCTTTTATTTTTTTATGTCCGGCCATCCTTCTTCAATATAAAGGACTTAGGATATTATCTTCTTGCGTCTTTTTAACAATTTCTTCTATACTTGCTGCTGAAATTGATAATTCTACATCAAGGCAGTGAACTACTTCCAACATTTCATCATCGTCTCCTTCATTTTTTGTTAGATGAGTCCTTGACACTAGATCTGCTACAAACATTTCCATTCGTGGTAAGTATTCAATTGAAAAATGATATTTTAAAGTTTTCAGTCTCATCCTTTGTAATCTTTTTGTTGTATTTGCACCAACGGCTTGTGGTCTGACTGTACAAATATTTGTTTTCCATATATGAAATGATGTATCTGTATCTGTTAGACTTCTTGAGCACTTATATTGAATTCTCTAGCATAAAAACTTTTGAATTAAAATTTCATGTTCATTTTCATCTTTTCCTGCTATTATGTAGTCATCAAAATAAATGGGTGTGTGGGAATGGGAGAAGTGGGATGTCCAAAACTATGAAAGCAGAAGAGAAGGTATTAGAAGATAAGGAAGCTCAATCAAATTTTGGAAGTTGATACAAGTTCCGACACTTTAGTTAGACGAAAAAAAAACTGTACAAAAAACTATTACTCGAACACGTGTTTCCGTATCTAAGCTATCATTATCAGCAAACTTACACCTTTCAGTTATTTATAAGACGAGTACAGTTTCGAGTACGAGTAATGACAACTTTGACGTTTAATAGCAAATAAAGATTGTTCTATTTCTATAAAAGAACTATATTTTCTACAAAAGAACTCATTTGAGTGCTTTTATCACTCTGTAAGCGACCCAAAATAGAAAAAATAAAACGGTATGCCATTGGATGTGACGTCATAATTTTGTAAACACATTTGTTTATACTACCTCTATACTTGATATGCCACTGATTCGTTAAATGCTCATCTGTGTTTGATACATTGTCTTGGACTTGGTCAATAATATCTATAACTTCATTTTGTGTTTCAGTCCGACTGTCTGTCAGTACATCTTTTACTGTATCTACTCTAGTCTGCTTCAAGGAAATTTGTTTTACTTGCTAGAGCTGACGTTTACTGTTTATTTATTTGCCACGAAGAACCAATCCACAATTGCACACGGTTTCGTCACCATACTATATAAGTTTTTTACTGATCTTCTGGGGCACCATACATAACACTTACATCACAATGCAATATTAAAAATGTACCATGCGAATAAATAAATAAATTTGAAATTAATAAACAAAAAAAATAAACAATAGTTTTTACTTTGTGTTGAATTTTTTTGTAGTAAAAATTAAAGCGTTGGAACATTATTCCAATAAAGACAAAATTTTTATACTTTGCTGTTGTATCGAAAATAATAAAAATTGTGCCCGAACCGAGATGCAATATTTTTAAAAATGTCTGAACGGCATCAACGCAATCGGTATATTTTTAAACGATTAGTTGAGAAAATATGTTTCTAGATAATGTTATGAAAGTTATTATTTGCCTTACCACATTTTGTGGACAGGTAAGAGTCGTTTTTCAAATAATAGCATCTTTCACCATAAAAATCATCGCGTTATTCGACAACAAAAAATTAAAATCGCACACACACATCCAGACGTGAACAACTCTTCACTTTAGTTTTAATGTATTGTGTCGTATTCTGGAAACACGAATTATTGGATCAATAATTTATGAGGGAATTCTAATTCTGAAAGATATTTTGAAGGAACCAAATCCGGGACATTCTAGATAACCTTCTTTTAGCAGTAACCCATAACATGTGGTTCCAACAAGATAGCGCCCCTCCTCCACAAATCTAGACCGTTTCCAAAATATTTTAATTTTCACTCAGAATCCCGAATTCCCCCGAATAACCCATTTGATAGATGTTTTAAATAATTTTAGAAGTAAATTAATTTCTGCAATACGGTTTAATTTTCAATTGATGACTAACTTATGTGTAACTTACATTGTTTCGTTGCTAGGGTTACGTTTATTGCAAACGTAGACGTTTTCAAGGCAACTTGATCTCCAAGAAACAATTCAGATATCTTAAAAGTGGCTGAATGAACTGCCAACAAATTATATATATTTAAAATCAAAACAAAGAAATCTTTCCTTTGAGATAATAATATACAAGGTGTTCCATTTAAAAAAATATAACTCAAATAATTTTTACAATGTTATGAAGTCGATTTTTTATACTACGTGAAAAAACCTAAAACTTTTGTATTTAAAGTTTATTTCTATAACTAATAATAAGGGCTGTAGGTGGGAGTCAAAATATAATAAATAACCCTGTACAAGGGGGGCAAATAAGCGAGGTGACCCAGCTGTATCTCAGAAACTACTCATCGTATCGACTTACGGTAAAAAATTATATTATAAAACATCCTAGAGACAATGCTGGAAATTATTCTCGATTTTCTAAAATGGCCCCCAAGGAGCGTAATTGCCATCTTGAATTTTAAAACACGGTTTCTGATTAATTTCTTTATATTAACGATAATGCTGAATGCTGTTTTCAAAAATAAATGTCGATAACTCCAAATAATCTTAATGTATTCTATAAACTAATTAACTTCTTTAAAAAAGGCTTTTCTTAGGCCATCAATCGTGCTATGAGTCATGAGATTTTAAATCCTTACCTTGCCACCAGACGGCGTTTTCTGAAGTAATCGCAAAAAAAATAACATTCTTCAAAAAAATAAATGAAATGCCCAACAACCCAGTGAAAACTGCATTTTCAAAAAACGGGTTTTAAAATTTTAAATTGTTACTATGTCCCCTGGTGGCTATTTTAGAAACTGGAAAATAATTTCTAGTAATTTCTCTCAGCTACTTTTACCATATATTATTTTAACTCAAGTCGATACGATGAGTGGTTTCTGAGATACTTATCTTGCTTATTTACCCACCCTGTACATTATTGCATAATTTTTATTCTTGAATAAATAAAATGAGTTACATTTCCATTATGTTCATAATTTTATTCTTACAATAAAAATTAATTTGAAAAAAGCGTACAACATTTTAAAAATAATTTTGAATAACATTATGTATTACGAAATTTATTTTTTATTGTATATCTAATATTTGAGAATTTAAAACTTTATTATTTTTGTTTTAACTCATTTTATTTATGATATTAAATACTAAACGACGTGCGATCAACGTTTTGAAACGTGATTTTTTAAAAATATTTAAAACATTCTAAATTACGTTTTCACCACCTCTAAGATAGAAATATTGTAATAAAATGTATGACAGTAAAATAATACGTTAGTTGTGAAAGTTGATTATTTTTTCACTTAATTGTTAAAAGAATTCATGTTTCCGCATAAGTACAGAAAAAACTTCGAGTGCTGTTGTATAATAACATTAATAACTAAAGGGTATGTAAGTGAACAGATAATCAATATTGGTACAAGATAAAATAATTAATTATTTCATAAAAATTTTAAATTATTATTATTAAATTATATTTGTTAAATAATTTCAAACTTTAATCAAAACGTATGCGATTTCTAGCATACTTTCTTAAAAGATTACATTGGTACAAAACGCAAAAATTTCCAAAATTTGTATGTCTTTGTTATTCATATCTGAGTACATAGCTATTTATTGATAGTATTAGAACGTGAACGTTTGTGGGTCAGTTTCAGTTGATTTATGTTTGCGGGCAGATAATTTTTGAAGTAAATTATTTCTGCGTTTAATTTTAATGCATTATTTTTTAATTAGGTAAGCACAATAATTTTTGAATTATTAACTTAGGAAGTTATAAAATTTAACAGTTTAAATAACATTCGGTGGCGGTTTTTTATGTAAAAAATTACAAAATGGATTTTGTGGTCTGGTTTTTTATTCATTTCATTTCTTTTCAATAAATAGGTACATTGGATAGGATAGAAAAAATTCTTTTGCATTCACTATAGAATTATTTGAATTAAACCATCATTAAAGTGAAAATTATTTAGTGATTATAATTGTTTTACTTAAATTGTTGAACTTAATCAATCAAATATTGACTTATTGAGTAATTGAAGAGATAAAAATAGTGTTAATGTAACTGCATAAATTTATGTTTCTGGGTACCGGATGAATATGCACCTATTAATCATCTTTGTTACCCGAAAAAATGGGGATGTATTATTTAAACACTTAAACGGTACTTTGCAGTATATGTATTATAATCGTATTCTTTCAGGCTTATCATGTATTTGAAATGTATGGTTGCATGCTTCGCGATAAAATTTGTTTATGGAGTTGAAAATCAGTGCAGATCAAATTTAGATTTTACATGTTCCACTACTGGTCAGTGCATACCGAAAACGCAGAGATGCGATGGAAGGTTCGATTGTTTAGATGAATCTGATGAATGGGATTGTGGTAAGTTGAATAAAAACTTTTTACATTAATTTTAAAATTTTGATGATATACATTGTGAGTTTTTAAGACTTTTACTCTTATGTTTTTAAAGATATCAACATTATCCAAACGGCGTTGTAAATGGTACATCTTTTTTAAAAATATTTTTGTTATATACAAGGTGTATCATTTATACAGATTGGTTATGGATTAATTTTTTTGGAAATATGTTAAAATTTACATATTTAGATACATAATAATCTAGCTTCTTTAAGGAGTCATAAAAAACTTGCCTTTCATTATATCATTATTAGACAATATTTGAAAGTAAGTTGTTATCATAAAAACACCCATTTATGTGAAAAGATTACGCTGTGTGATTTTTTAACTTTGTTACATTTCAAACTTCCATAACTTTAAAAATTTAAATTGTATATTATTATTAAATCGTATTCACCATTTCATTTTACAACTTTTTTATAATACATATGCTATACCAAAAATTGATACTTTAAAAACATAGGAGTATTCAAGCCATCCCGTCTTAAAAACTCACCCTGTATATTAATTTTGCTCGAAAATTAAAACAAACGTCTAAGAGCTTACATAAAGTGTACCAAGTAGTAATTAAAAAATATATGACCTTCAGTTATTTTATCCAGTTTAAAACGCAGAGTCGGACTAGTCGAAGCTTTACAAATATTATACGTAATTTCTAACTATTTCCAATTATTACAATTTCTAACATAAACTAAAGAAAATGTAAATTTTTTAAATAATCAATTTAATTTGTTTTTGTTTGTTGTGGACATTTTAGCAGTTCGGTCCTTGCGAACGGGTTTATACCGTTTCCTTTGCCACTTTTAAACGAATAAATACGGCCATTTGCATAATTAATTTAGTAGATCAAGATACGCTGATTACTGGTTATTATGCAGTGTCTACGGGTCTTATATCTGCTGTTTAAGCTCGTCTTATGGTCGTTCTCTTAAAAACGTTTTACTCGAAAAAGAGGGAAAAAAAGTTCAATTTAACGTGTAGAAAATAAAATCTCCAATAACTTGTTTATGTAACTTTTATGTGCAGTAATGATTATTCATAAAGATATAACCTGCTTTCCATTTGCACTAATCCTCACCTCACCTCAGTTAGTTCAAAAATTGTAATTGGTTGTCTTGAATTTCAACCAATCCAGAAACTGAGAATAAGTGAGGAACTCAGTTAATTTTGCAAATGAAAAGCTGCTATAGTTAAATAAAGGTCACGTAAAATTGTTTAAATAAAATTTGTGTAACAGCTTTAATTTGGAAAAAATATGTGATATACTTTAATGAAAGTAGGTACTGTGGGTTAAATGCCCTTGTTAGCTATTCTAATCAAATCTAATCAAATCTCCACGGTATTATAAAAAACGTTATAAGATTTAATGTCAAAATTATAAACTTAAACGAAAAACTAAGATTGTGTATGTATTTAATTAATTGTTTTACATTCAGTATTTACAATATTATTCTACAACTTATAAAAACTATATACAAACTATTCCCGTTCTAACTAACTCTAAATTGTAACGTAACTACTTCTTTCCTCCCCTTTCTCTTCTAATCCTATTATTCTTTTCCCTGCTTCTTATCACCTCCTCCATCCATCTCACTCCTTCCTCCTCCTTTAATATCCCCCTCTTTCCTTCCCCTCTTCCTCTAACTCCACACATTCCCGACTTAAGTGTTCCAAGTTCTCCACCTTTACCCACACAGTTTACATTTCCCTCTATCATACTCCAACTAGTACCTATTTTCAGCTTCAATCATTCCCACATCTAAACCTCGCTACTATTCTTTTCTTCCCCCTTTTCAAATACCTCAGTATCCCTTCATTCACCGACTCCTCATATTTTCTATTATATTTCTCCCCTCTAATCTTTCCCCGCATTTCTTGCTTCTGAATATCTGTCCCATTCCCCAATTTCCTCTCTTATTTTTATTTCCTCCCTCTCTTCTTCTCCTTTCTACCTTCTTCCTGCATATCCCCTCTTGTCCTCCTGTCCATACCTTATCCTTCCATCTCTTACTTCCCTTCACACTTTTTCACAATCTCCCTTCTCCTCTTTTCTCCATACCTTCCTCATATTTCATTGCTATTCTCCCGCGTGTATTCTTAATTTTTCCATCTTTATTTCCTCCTCAACTATGTACTCCGGCGTCTCTCTTTCCAACCTAATATTCCTTTCAATATCTCTCTTGTACACCTTTCCCATTCCTTCCATCTTCACACTCTCACCCCGTATATCATTACACTCTCTAGTATGCTCTTAAATAACCACCCCCTCCTTATTAAGTCATTTCCAAACACCCTCTCCCCAATCCCCACCCTTGCTATATTATTCTCCTTCCTTTCCTTTCTAACTCTAACTGATAGTTACTAAAATATATTGCTTTTTTTAAAACAAACTTCTAATCAGGTGAGTAATCTTTATTTCTATTTTTCGTTCAATTGATTATTTCTCACTGTCGTAAGCAACCCTATATATTGTAGATAATTATCCGTGTGAGGATTCCTTTAAAAGGAGAAGCGAAATGAAAGAGCACTACCCTCGGTTCAATTTGCCGACGTTTCGCCCGACCTATGAGGGCTTATTCATGGTTTCTTAAAATTAGGGCGTGACAAGTAGCCTTGAAAAAGCCCTCGTAGGTCGGACAAAACGTCGGAAAATTGAAACTAGGGTAGTGGTCTTTAATTTCGTCCTCCACTAAAAGGAATCCTCACAAAGACAATTATCTACAATTACAGTTTTGGAGAATTAATAAATTTAATTCAATTACTACCCTATAAAAATATGTGCAAGAAAAAATTAATTTCTGTAAAAACTTTAGCGTAGACATAGAGTAGTATACTATAGAGTTCATAAGTGCAATGCGTGTTTTAGTTTACGAGGATGTTTTGATATCTAGTTAGCCTAGACCAGTTCCTTGCATAAACAAAATATTGCGTTACCATAGCAACGAACAATAACTTATTAGAAATGTCAGTGTAAAGTTTGACGTCAAAAAAGTAAACCAGAGTCACGCAATAAATTAAATGAAAAAGATGTCCACCGAAATTGTGAAAATCGAAAAATTGGAGTATCGAGCCATCATCAAGTACCTGTATTTAAAAGGGTTAAGAGGTAAGCAGATTTACGAAGATATGCTTAATACCCTTGGTGATCAATGTCCTTCGTATGCGACCGTCAAAATTGGAATGCAAGCTTCAAAAGAGGTAAATTTTTCATTGAAGATGATGACCGATTGGGAAGGGCAGTTTCTGTGTCAGTCCCCGAAAATATCGATGCAGTTCATGACATGATTTTATCAGACCGTCGAATTGGGCTAAAACGGATATCTGAAGCACTGAATATTTCATACGAACGCGTTCATCATATGGTTCACTTCAATTTGGACATGAGAAAATTGCTGCAAAATGGATCCCCAAATGTTTGAATGTTGACCAAAAGCGTGCAAGGGTAGAAGCATCGCGTTCGATCTGTGCTCGATTTGAAAACGATGTAGACTTCTTAAACCGAATTGTTACTATGGATGAGACTTGGGTACATTTCTACGATCCAGAAACAAAGCAACAATCGATGGAATGGCGACACTCTGGTTCTCCAAGACCTAAGAAGTTTCGTGTCCAAAATCTGCTGGAAAAGTTCTTGCTTCAGTTTTTGGGATTGCCATGGAGTAATCATGATTGATTTTTGGATAAGGGTAGAACAATAACTGGAGATTACTATTCGACATTACTGACCACTCTACGAGAAAATATTAAAGAGAAAAGACGCGGAAAGCTATCCAAAGGTGTTTTGTTTTTGCAGGACAACGCCCCTGCACACAAATCTCATGTTGCCATGCAAAAAATTTGTGATTTAGGGTTTTAATTACTAGAACACCCCCCTTATTCACCCCATTTGGCTCCGTCCGACTATCACCTCTTTCCTCAACTGAAAAAAAGTTTAAAAGGTCGTACATTTTCTTCCAACAAGGAGGTAATAGAAGCTGTGGAGGTCTAGTTTGCAGAGCAAGAAGAAAAATTTTTTTGAAAGGTCTAGAGACGTTGCAGGTTCGCTGTAATAAATGTATCCAATTAAGAGGAGAATATGTTGAGTAATAAAATATTTTGACATTGAAATTTTGTTTGGTTCTATAGTAGGCTAAGAATTTTTCAATATATCCTCGTATAGTATAGAGTTCTTCTTTAGATGAAGAACGGTGGTCAATGTTTTCCGGGAAAAACCAAATTGAGAAGAAAAAACTCTTACGTTCGAGAAACATTTAAATGTATATAAAGAAGAACTCATTTTCTTTAAATGATGATCTAAAATATTGGACACTTTTTTAATTCTTTGTTTGATATTTGTAATGAATACAAAACCCCAGATCAAAAAACCATTTTCCGAGAATATCACGTTTTAAGAAAAGTAACTACACTTTTGCAATCGCATTAAGCGGTCAGAAACTAGCCGTTTGCCGGTTTGGGAAAAAGTTAGTATCTTTAGTGTCTGTTGGTATTATTCAGTAACTTGTCAACGGCCAAACGTTAATATAACGTTACCAAATTAAAAAAATTAACCTAACTGTAAGCCCTTTTAAGTTTGCTTAATCGAAGAAAGTTTTTTCCTAGGATCCTTTAAACATAAAATTAAAAGGTGTATTAATCGTTTGTATTTTTAACTTAAAAAAATTAACAAAGAATTTTTAATTAATTAAATAATAAATGGTAAACAAGTTCTCTTTCGGTTTATGCCTTTCGGGAGGAAAGCTAAAAAGAGTTACTCTTATTAGGCGTCCAGCTCGGAACGCTTCTTCGTTGATTTTGGGGAACTATAACAGAAGAAGTTTGCTACTAGTTGGGCCCTCAATTTTATATTAGTTAGCACACTGTGTTAATTAATGATGTTTAACTAATGGCATGTAAAATAAAGAATGCCGTTCCATGAAAATAATCATATGCCTTAAATGCATATTGTAACGAGCAATTATAAAGTTTTTAGATGAGGTGTGGCCATGTCTTTGACATTAGGAAATTTTTCATGTCTTTGATAACTTCAGTTAATAAACGTCAATTGATTGTTAGTGTTTTCGTCAGAACATAAAATATTTATTATTGAATATTACTTCCGTAACGGTGTTTTCAATAACGGCGAGCGGGCATACAGCACTGTTGCTTGTTTGGCCGAGTTTCGGGAAAGATTGAAATATATTCTATATGCAACCTTCAATATGCATCTTGTTATCAGCGAATCAAAGTACAAATATTATTCAGAGGAACAACTATCAAGGAAAGGGAAGATGCGCGCATTAGTAGTCGCCATGTTTAAAGAGTATATTTGAAATTTGAAATAAACATTCATGTGTAACATGTAACAGCTATGCCCACATCTTAGAAACTTTAGCCGAAAGTGTGGACAAAAGTGACATATTTTGTCATTTAAAAGCATATGATACAAAATCCTCGAATTTATTTGGTAATTTGACAATGCCGGATAATAATTTTATAATGTTACTAGCAATTTGTTCTTACTTACAGTACAATTTTCTAGTAGGCCTGATTTTACCTCCAGTTATCTTAATCAGTCGGTTAACTACTATGGAAACACAGCATTGAGCCAATCAAATTTTTAGAAAGTCGCGTTTCTAAGATGATTAACCGACAGATAAAATTAACTGGATATCAAACATCAGGCCTAAAAATAAATAAACTGCTATCACCAATCATCTCCATAGATACACATTCAATGAATACGCATATACACACCACAAGCAAGTAAGCAGTTAGAGGCAGATTGAAATGTAAAGAACCTGTCACGTGACCTGCGCCGTGAACGAAAATGAAACGGACGAGTCTACTGTTCACATTAAGGGCAACAACGAAGTGTATTTCGTAATTTCGTTTGTAGTGTTATTCAAATTATACCCTAGTTTAATAATAGTAGATTATTTTACTAGAGTTAAACAATATAATTGTTGAGCTTAAAAGTTTGCTGGCGAGGTGTTAGCCGAGACAGCAAATTAAGCGAAACAATTACATTTTTCTTCAAGCGACAATAAAACGTCATATTATTGAACTACTGGCAGACGCTAAAAACCTTTTTTACTGTCTAGACATTAAAAGCAAAACAGTTATTTTGTTTTCACAACTATTTAGAGGTTGGTACCTCGGTTATGTCATATTATGAATGTAACAGTAAAGTACCAACTTCATTCGTTCAGAATAAAAGTCGCTATAAGACTCGAGAATCTGGAAAATTTGAAAATAACACATGAAAACTAGCAATAAACGCTTGAAGAAAAAATAATATATTTCACTTGAGTTAAAAAATACATTTATAGTAAGGTATATTTTTATGATTTGCGTTGAAGATTGATTCACGTGACAGGTTCTTTACATTTCAATCGTCCTCTACGTAACTTCTGAATTATATACCGTGTGTCCCACGGAAAAGTTGTAATAGGCATTTACTATGTTACATTAAAATTAACGTATAACTTTTTTTTTGACACAATTCGAGCATAATATAACAATATAAATAGATAAAATAGAACAAATTGATGGAATAATAACGAGTCTTGAAAGCGTGTTTTACTAAAAATGAGTAAAACAAGTTATTTTTTATAAATTTTTAATTTTTAACCAAATAAATTTTCATTTATTAAACCGCCTTCGTAGACGAATTGTTTAGTAGTATTTTTTGCGCCCTAACCAGGGTTTGATTCCGATTGCAATATTATTTTTAAAACCTTTATTATGGATGTGATTATAATACAATTTTATAAAGTGATTTTATGATTTTGAAAAGAGATTAAACTCATTTTATAAAAATTGTAATAATAACATCGATAATAATTTTATAAAAAAAAAAAAAGTTTCAGTAATCGGAATCGAAACCGGAGTTTTTACATAAATCATTATAAAGATATGCATTAATTTTGAATTTAAAATAGAAAACGCTTATGTTAACTTTTCCGTGGGACACACGGCATATAGATAATTAAAATTTCTAAACACGATCCTGAATTCCTACATGGCCACCGTTGTCTTGCAAAAATTAAACGCGCCGACGTTAAGTTGTTCCTCTGAAAGAATTTTTTACTCTGTGTCAAAGACATGAAAAATTTGCTAAGTTTAGGCAAACTTATTTTGGTCATCTTTTGTACAATACCACTTTTTGTAGTAACTAATCTTAGATGTTAATTTTGATGTTAGAAATCTAAAACAGTTAGATGGAATAAATTGACTTACATACATAATACTTACAATTGTAACGCATGATTCAAAAAATGTTTCATCAAACTTAGCCATGAACGACAAAGCAAGACATAACGGGTGTATCTTAGCTTAGCTTGTATATTTGTCAATTCTGACATATTTAATTTCAACACATTCAGTTCTTTCCATTTAGAGTAGACGTACGTGAATTTTTTCATGGTCCACTTTGATGAAAATTTTTTGAATCACGTAAAAGTATAGTATAAAATATTCTGGTACTAAGTGTTGATACATTTTTTCAAAAGCTTACTTTAAAATATAGTAAGCTGTGATTTAAAAAAATGGTTTATTTTAACATTTTTCCTCATAATTAAATTCAATCACGCAAAACTATTAACCAATCTCTATTTCACCAGAATTTATAATCCTGAAAATGTTTTTTTGAAAAAGATAGTTTTTCTTATGACATTGTAAGTTTTCACGATATTTTTTAATTTGATATCAACCACTTAGCTTAATTAGCTTCAAAATAACTACAAACCAAATTTACCTTTTTTCCTTTAAAGAAAAAATACTAATTTAGAATTTAAACCATGAACCAAACATAGCATTCTACTATTATAGTATTGATAAAAAAGTAGCAAGAATCGATTTTCTTGTTAAAATATTCCAAATTTGTATATTATGTAACAAGTTTTATAAACAGCGTTTTAGACACGAGTGTAGCGAAGCGAGTGTCTAAAAATCAGTATCTAGAGACATTTATAAAACGAATTGCATACTTACTATAGTTTTTCTACGACCAACAAAAAAATAACTGACAAGTGACATATTTTAAGCCAAGTTCAGCCTGTAGCTAAAGCCCATTGTTCATATCGTCACTAAAACGCACAAAGCCACATCTTGTCAATGTGTATTTAATAGGTTACTTACATTGTGCCAACATATACGATAATTTGTGTTTTAAAGGTGGGAGTAGAAGGAAAATTAAATAATCGACCATTGCTAAAATATACAACCCACTACATATTCCGGCAAAACCGGAAGTACTACAAATACCTATTCATACTACAATTCAACAAACATTGATACTCTTTTAAAAATTTCGAGAGAATAACCCGATCGCAAAAAAATTATAGTAGTAAGTCTAATTTTGTTTACACCCGATAAATATTGAAATCAGACATATTTTAAAATATTTAAAAGTATATAATTTTAAAAAAATAGAAAAAAGTTGAAACCTTTAAAAAACTACAATAAAAATTTAAATTCATACTCTATTTATATTTTAAATTTCCAAATAAAACAGATAAAAATTTGAACAAAAACGGTAAATAAAATTAATCCAATTGTAAAAATACAATTTGTAATAAATTGCCGTAAACTGCAGACACTCTACTGAAATAAAATATTTAACCAAAAAAATTGATATACCTATGTAAAAATTAAAGAACAGCTGAAGAACAAAATAGATAGAAATAAAAAAAAAAACAAAAAAGAGACAATACGTTACATGATGAAAAACCTTAATCAAGAATATAAATAAATGAACTTTCTTTCTTTATTGAATTTTAAGTTTTTCTTTTAATTAGTTTTTAGTGTTTTTATAATTTTTAAATAGTTTTGCAATTAACCTATTTTTGTTTTTCCTTGAAAAATACTTTTTTAGAATTGTTGTGAATCTTATTAGTTACTTATTATTATTTGGTTTCGTTTTGTAATTATTTTTCTGTTTTTAATGAAATGTTTTAATGTTTTTGCCTTGTTCCAATTTATATCTCATTTTTTGTTTCAGTAAATACATATGTAAAATCTTAAAGCAAGTTTAAGCTTTCAATTTGCAAAATAATTTAAATTGAAACAAAAAAACTGTCACAATTAAGTGTAATCTTTTAGAACATAAAATTTAAACATTTTTAAAAATTAGGCAATTAAATGTTTATGTGAAGAAGATGATACGTAAATATTTAATACACAATTCTAAATTAGACAACGATGGAATTTTGAATTTGTAAACAAATAGATTTGGTTTTTCTCAGAACATTTATATTTGTTTAAGAATTATTATAATCTTTTTTTACTAAATTTGATGTATATGGTTCTTTTAGTTATTTCTATAAACAAAACTAAAAAATATAAAACAAAATTTAAATGAATACAAATAGGAGTTAATACAAAATTACTCAACAAAAAAAACAATAACAAACAAACAAATACCAAAGAGCTAATAAATATAGATAAAAAATTCTAAAAATTGATAAAAATTAGTACAAAATATCAAAAACAAAAATTGAAACCAAAAAGTAAACGTGAAACAAACCGTGGCAATAAAATAAATATTTATTTAGAAAATTACAAAATAATTATAAAATAAAATTACATAACATTACATGGTGAATCCGTCAGAATAAAACAAAAGTTTTGTCAAAAATTGTAACGCATTTAATTATTTACACAATCATAACCCTATGTTTAATTTTAAAAAGTGGCTATCAATAGCAAAATAGTTACATATACATTTCCTATGTTCAGTTGTAAAATATCCTCTCTGTATGTAACTTTATAAGTAAAAATTTAATTATTTCAGAAAATAAATTATTTGCAACCATCCCATCGATCTATTTCTTACTTATGGTAAGCGGTTTGCTTCGATTATGTTTTGGCGTTTGGCAATAATGATCTTATCATCATCGAAGGTTGTCAGTGAGGACTTTGTCGTTCGTGCGTAAATCTGCAGTAAATAATATACAGACGATAGGGCTCCGTACACCATCCTTGTGTATTTACAACTTTTAATGTACTAACTTTCTGATTAGGTTTCACTTGGTTTGGTTTAGACTACTTTACTTATTCATTTTGAATGATTTTAAGAAAACTCATATAACGATGTCTTCTTGAAAGGGCTATAGCTCACTTAGGAAGCACTTTCGGATTACGTAATTTGGGTTATGTCGACATAACCTCTAGTACCTGTAGTTTCCGTTTGGCAGAGGAATTTCTAGACACCCTGTATATTATTCCATTATTTGAAAAACTGCATGTAAAGATGAAAATAAAATTCACTCGTCCCACAAATCTTCAGCTCGTCTTTAAATATTAATTTACGAATTGATTTCAGACTCATTCAAATGCGAGGCGCCCTTTTGGTTTCATTGCAAAAACAAACAATGCATAAGCCACGCGTACATGTGCGACGACGAAAATGATTGCGGAGATAATTCGGACGAAGACAATTGCAGTTCAGGAAAAGTATACTTTCCAATAAAAAATGCGATTAAATCATTTATGCAAATTTGTTGCAGCCTGTTAAGTCAGTGTTTAAGCAAAATTGTACAACCAATCAATGGCAGTGTTCGGACAATTTATGCATATTATCCGAATGGGTATGCAATGGAATAGAAGACTGCTTGGACGGTTCCGATGAAACCATAGGATGCGAAAAACATCATTGCGATGAATTTCAATGTAAGAACGGGCAATGCATATTTAATCGATGGCGTTGCGATGGTTTGAAAGATTGTGCAGACGGAAGTGATGAGCTCAACTGCGGTACGTATGATTTTTTAAAATTTTATTATACAAATCAAATAAGTAGACTATGTAGTACATAGTTTTTAGTGTAGTAACAGTATCTTAACACTCGTACTACAAATGTATAAAGAGGAACTTTTTGTGTACAGAAGTTACATCGTCAATTTTATAAACGAAAAAGACAATTGGTGATTCTCAGAAACAAAATCTAGAATATTTTTATTTCTGGTAACCATGTCCAGTAATCATATCATTCATTACGTGTGATGGAAAAATACTCACAATAAAGTGTCAATTTTTATTCATTTCTCGAAAATGACGTCAATGCTGATTTTTCTAAATAGATGACCTTGCATATTTTACGTCCTTGGACAAATACTTTAAACAGTTACGTTGATGTAGGGTTTGGTGTTTGTCCAACTTGATGTTTTTACATTATTAAATCTCTCTTGGTTTTTCCTATCTACATCACTCGTCCACATGTCCATTCCCCTCCATCTATCTCTGCCCAGTGCTTCAGTACTTCATATTTTTCTTACATTCTTTTGCATGCACATTTCCCTGTCCATTCGAGCTATGTAACATTCATTTGTTTCTGGCCGGTATCTCTGGTCATGTCTTTCATTTATGATCCGCCTTTCATCCAATCAATGGATTTTCTATCATTCTATGTGATGTGCCTTTCCATGTGCCGTTGTGTAACTTTAAATTTGTGTATAATCTTCTTTGTAAAGACCCACACTGTTCCAATAACTTTATCTTCATGGCTATAGTGATGTGTTGATTTTTGTTCTTCAAGATGTGGTTCAACTATTCGAATGCTGTCCACGCCAGTCTAATTTGTCTTTTGACATCAGCTTTTTGTAGAGCTTTGTCAATTCTTATACTTCCAGTTTTTTCATTATTTGTTCTAATCTCCTCAAAATAGAATCCTTTCATTATTTTCATTATATTTATTTTTAGACAAGTTTCTTCTGATTTTTCTTTTAATTTAATTCTTTCAAGTTGTCCAGGTGGTCGGCTTCTAATGTTATTCCGCATATCTTCAATTTGTTAATTTTGTTCATCGATATTTATTCCACGGTTCTCCCATAATAACTTTTTAAGAATGTCCTTCATTGCAAGACTAAATAGTTTAGTTGCTTATACCTTTTTCTGCATTTTTATCGGTCTAGTGTTCGTATTGTTCTTTTGCATTATTACGCTTTGTTGCTTGCGGTTTGGAGCTATTGATCTACTTGTCGCAGTGTTATCTTCTTGAATTGTCTTTGTTGTCATCTTTTTCTTTTCATGATTTATTGCATGTACTGGATTTCAACCGGTTGCTAACCTTTGCTTGTCGTCTCGATAATTCATGTTATCAGGACATTTTCCTATTTCCATGTTCAATGTTTACAAGTACCATTGTATTTTCGAAGTCTTTGGTATGCGCAGTTTTACTGATACGTTGTGCTGGCCTGGTTTTGTTCTTCTCTGCGTTCACGTGCTCTTTCCATCGGAAATTGAATGGCGGATGTATGTTTGATACAGTCTAGACCTGGTATTTTATAGACCCCTTGGCTTTCTAGTTTCTATACTATGAAGTGACGATATTTTAATAAAAAAATTATAAGATTTATTCTGAAAGTATTGACAGATCGTACTAGGTTAATATACTTCAAAACTACAAATATCTTGGTGAAATTCTACAAATCAATTCCTAATCGCTTCACTAGGTATTTGTATAATTTTATACTAATCTTCATCATCTACCTTTGACTTAACTGACGCAATGCTTTCACGTCAATCTTAGCCTCTTGGAAGTGCTTTGGTAAAACGTTTGTGATTCGATGTGTAGTTCTGATTATATGACCATAAGTTCTATTATATCAGAATTTTCTTTAACACCCACATATTTACTATACAACGTAATCTGAAGTCAATAAATAATTAATTTAAATTCGTGACATTAGTTTGTGTACTAATAAAGTCACTGTTTAAAAATTGTTGAGAATCATAAACATTGAGCATATTTTTTTTTACAGCTGCACCAGTCAAAGCGTCTCAGTGTAGTCTAGATCAAGGCATGGTATATTGCAACGCGTCTTGTATTAAGTTAAAACATCTTTGCGAAAATAATACTTACTGCACCGATATCCGAGATCGATCAATAATGTGCAGAAAGAATAATAAAACCTGTAATTCGCTCTCCTGTTCACATCAATGCTCGATGACCGATTTCGGAGCTAAGTGCACTTGCCCAGACGGATACCAATTGAGCAATGATTTGATAACTTGTGAGGACATCAATGAATGTAAAATTTATGGTAAAGCTATTACGTTGTTAATATTTGTTGGCATTTATTTAAGCACGTTTTTTGCAGGTATATGCGATCACAAATGTAAGAATAGTCCTGGTTCGTATAGCTGTTTTTGCAACGATCAATATCAGTTACAAGAAGATAACCGAACGTGTAAAGTAAAACATGGCGAACCACTAATGGTGTTCAGTTCAAAAACTGAAATACGTGGTTATTTCTTAAACTCCGGTACATACTTTCCTATAGCCAAGAACTTAAGTCAATCTATTGGTGTTGCTTTTGATGGTCGTTATATGTACTGGACGGAAATTATGGTTGGGCGTGAAAGTATTGTTAGGGCACTAGAAGATGGTACTCACAAAAAGGTAACACACACTAAAAATTTGGCTACTTTTGTTTTTTTAAGAAAAATAATTGTAGGTTTTGGTTACGGCGGGGTTAGATACTCCCGAAGATCTTGCTGTCGATTGGATTACCGGTAATATTTATTTTACTGATGCCGAAATTAAGCACGTCGGTGTTTGTACTAACGATGGAATGTATTGTACTGCGTTGGTTAACAGAAATGTTCAAAATCCACGAAGTATTGTGCTGTATCCTCAAAAAGGGTAAATATTTTCATTTTTATTTATACAATGCTGTATCCCACTTTTTACGAACTATTAAAATTGACTTATTATCTATTTTGAAGTAAGGATTTAATAATAAGTCAAGACAAGCGATTCGTGCCGATACTAATAAACCTGAAAAGAACAAAAAAATATTTAAATGTTTAAAATGTTACCTGATTTATTATTGATATTAAAATTCGGAAAAATAGTTCAACAATGAACTTTAGCCGTTGGAAAAAAAAATAAACTGTTTAATCTGTTTTTTTGTCGTTTCCTATACAACATATTCTAGAAAGTCATTTAAATTTACTGGTTTACTTTTTCTTATTTAATTAAAAGACCCAGCGTTGGTATTGACTATTTTATTTATTTTATGGAATTGTTGTAAATTATATTTTCCACAATTTTTACTTGAACGTTATATTTTCTAAAATATGTCAATTGCGATTTGGCGTTTATGTGTAAATCAATTTCCTTCCGTCAACTCTATATTAATACAGTTAATTGTGTGTCTGTCTGTTTGTTTGTTTATTTGTTTTTTGAACCTAAGGCCGCCCAAACGTAGCATCCCCCAGGGCTCAAAATTTTTACGGGGCTAGGCCCCATCCGTCCTTGACCTCTCTGAGGGGAACTACAAGCATGGTATTATTAAAAATGTCGCTAAATAAAACTAGTCATACGAAGTATGAACTAACCTCAAAATTTACAACTGAGTGACAGCTTACACTGTCAATTAGACAAAATGAGTGATTCGGTATAGAAAAAATTACATTGGAAATGTAATTAGATGAAAACCATTAATTTGAATTAACATTTCGTTCTTTACAAAGCCGGGTCGGATTTAAGCAAAGGGGATACCTTTCCTTGTTACATGAATGTTAAAATTTGTTTTAATCAATTTAAGTTGTTTTCATGTGATCGAGAGTATAACGACGTATTCAATTATGAAAGTAATCTCAAGTTCTGATAGAGGCGACGTTCGCGCCCTAAAGTGGGCTCTTCGTCTAGGCCGGTGCCTGATTACTTCATATATGGTGCGAAACGTCGCCTTCACCAGATCTTGTGTTTACTTTCTGAAAATTCGCACCTTTTAATAAGGAGTCCAGATATCATTATACATTCCTAGCAAAACATTATTAGAGTCATGGTTTTGGGAACATATAGCAAATAAACCGTAATGACTCAAAAAAAGCAAATACGTATATTTCATTCCCTTCGAAGAAGAGAGAAACAGACACTTTTGCTTACCCTCTTCTTGAAGAGCCGACTGATTTATCATTATGGAGTTACTCTAGTTAGATGTATATACGTAATATACACCGGGAGTGTGCTTGCAGACGGATAAATTAAGGAATGGATGAGAAACCAAAAAATTAGGGACCCGCAATTTACCTATTTGAGTGTATACTTATGTTGTCATGAGAAAACCTCTGAAAAAATCACGGCAGATCAGACGACACTTGCGGGTATCGAACTCGAGTCTGGCAAATGTGCGCGATACCTTTACATTTCCGCGAGGTCATAAGAAAGATAGATTTATAGATGTGGCGCCTACTGGAAGTTTGAAAAAAAAGAAACCGATTTGTTTGTAAGCATAGCGTGGATTTCTGAAGACGAGAAATATCACGATGAAGATAATAATAAAAACACAAAACTCAGAGCAATGAGACTTGAATTGAAATTGGTTTGTTTTGATTCAAACAATGTGGTCTTGGTAAAGTGAACTCGTTCGATGGTGTAAATGAGTTTATGTTGTTAACAATTTTTAGGATCAGAGTGAGGTAGCCACAAAGAAGCAAGATGGACTTTTCAAATATTACTAGTTTCTTACCATTTTACAACATTTATGTCATCTATATCTAAATAAAATCTGTCCACACTCCGGTCTTGTCTGCATACTTTTTTTTAAACATTGCATTTTTTCACATGAATACTATTGTGCCAATAACGTAGATTAGTTGTATGGTGGACGTCTATTGTGACAGGACAGTCCAAACTGAAGGTGTACACTTATGACAGTTTACGAGTTTTTATTAGAGAACTTTTTAGGCGTTAATATATTATTTACACAAACGCAAATGTTGAGTGTACTGAGTAGTAATGAACTTGGGAACTTGATGTATGCTGCTTGTTCCGTGATGCAATTAATTGATCGATTGACCTGTTTAAAATCTGATCTCAATTCAATTGATCGTGTGTGCCATGCAGATTTATTTGTATGGGGTGGAGTAGGTCGTACTAACGGGAGAAGTTTGTCATAATTGAGTCTCCAAATTGTCAGCACATTGCAGTTTTGTGCTAATGAAATGGTAGGGTTGATAAAGGGTTGCTTTAGGTACCCCATATCATTACAGCTCAAAATCACCATGAATTGAACTTAAACGTCATTTTTCAATCATATGGTGTCTTGCTTTCCAGGGTAATACGAAGTGGCCAGAGTAATTTCATTTTTAAATGTTGTCGTTGTTTTCACTCAACTCCTTTTCCATAAAAAATACTTGCGGTTGTCATTTATATATCAATGAACAGTATTTACAAATTGCGAAAGAAAAGCTGTCATTATTAAAAATTTGCGCCCTGACTTCAAGACGGATATATTCACCCTCATCGTCATCCTGACATAGTAAAATGTATTCACTAAGCGGCAGTTCATTTTCGGGTTCAAATTCTTTTTGGTGGTAAAATCCTGCTTGACAAAAGCAGTTCTTGATCGTTTGACATATTACATGTTTCCATGCTGAATCTATCATATTTATAGCTTGAAGTGCTTTTTAATTTTGTTCTATATCGACAATTAGGCAAAATATCGGTAGTTTTTTATAGTGCATCTTTAAAGACTTCAATATGGCCTGGTCCATGGGCTGCATGACAGTCGTAACATTAGGTAGTAGGAAAATAACTTCAACAGACTTCAAATTTTTTATTGCTGGATGTGCTGTTCAACTATTTACCATCAATAAAGTTCTTCTATTTTTTTCTTGTTAATTTTTTGTCCCAATTTTTTATTTCAGACTCAAATAAATCAAAGGTCATCCAAGCTTTGTTATTAGCCTCGTATTTTACGGCTAAATTTCGTACATTTTTCAAACATTTCGATGCATTTGATTTTCTTATCACTAGCAAGGGATATTTCTCGGTACCGGTTATATTTACAAAGACAAAAATGGCCAGTCTTTCCTTTGATATAGCTTCTCACTACTACATTTTTCTTTCCTAAATTTCAATGTTTTGTCCCTTCCTTAAATGTAAAAAAAAAACAAAATAATATAACTCAAACATTTGTAACAATTAGCTTCAAAATATAAACAAAGCACGTTTACATTATAATAAAAATTATATTTACTTCTAACTTTGACATATAAAGTTATTATGTACTTTCGTCACTAGTTACAAAAAGTAGGTAGTTTTGAAACTGATAATTTTAGTAAGCTTGGAGGAACGGGTGAAACTGACTTATTAATTACATACACACATGCAGCGGTTATGTAAAGTTTTATTCTAAACATGTTAAATTTTGATTTTATCAATATAAGATGGAAGCTTTATTATACCGTGTGTCCTGGGTAATCTGAAGCAATATGTTTAACATGGGGAATTTGAAAAGTCCTATTTGTATGTCCCCAAAGTGTTTTTAGGATATTTTCACTATCAGAACACTTAACAATGTGTACTAGAAAACGTTTTGCGTAATAATTTCTAAAATTTAACCAAACATATTAAAAATATTTAAAGAAATATCTAATAAGATTTCAAAACGGTCAAATCTCAGCCTTTTTGCTTTTTTAGTTGTACTATTATTTTCAAGAACAGCGTTAATTTCCATCAGTGAAGAGACATAATTATAAGTTTTACTTGAAATGGCAACGGATTTTTTAGAATAATATTCAATTAGAGAGTTTTTGTATATCGTAAAATCAAACGCTAAAATTATGCGAGTTCCTTCTGCGTATGCGTAATGACGTATGCGCATGCGCAGAAAATTTTACGATATCCAAAAACTCTAACATTTAAACTAAATGTTTCATAAAATATTCTAATAAATCCATTGCCAGTTCAAGTAAAAAAATGTAAACTTATGTTTCTTTACCGATAGAAATTAAACGCTGTTCTTTTAAAATAATAATACAACTAAAAAAGAAATTGGACTGGGATTTGAACCCTCGTACGTTTTCTAATATTATTAAATATCTTTTCAAATATTTTTGATATATTGAGAGTAAAGACATTCAAAACATTTGTTTTTAAAATGTTTTGTTAAAGGTCATACAGCAATATTTAGTTTTAATCCGAAATCGGTACCTTTTAGACTAACATTATAGGGAAATGGGTGGAGTAATTTAGCGACGTCTTGACCACTTGATTTTGCATAACGAGGTTTAATCCACTCCACAAAAATTTTTAAGCGTCCAGAAACAATCCACGATAGGTAGTACGATTTAAATTTTTTGAGCAACTGACATGGCAATTTCAATTATTATTACTACAAACACTGCACGATTACTCTACGCCATTGATTATTTATAATCAATGTCTACGCTATCACTATAGTGATTAATTTGTTAAATAATTCGCCATAGTTATTTGTCAACTTAAATTTCATAGTTTTTGTTAGCAAGTATAACATAGGTCTTCTCTTCACCGGAAAAGAATCAACTGTTTTCATAGCATAAAAAAATTTGTCAATAAAGCTTCTTTATCTACGTCTAACTTTTTTCTTGATTGTATTTCGACTATTAGCGACGTTTCGGAAATCTTTATTAATTAATGTGTTTCCCTCATCGGGCTCTAAAGTGTAACAAAGTAAAATAAATATAATACAAATTATGACTAAATAATAAAATTATTCTACAACAACAAACCAAAAACATGCAATTATTAAAACAGTGGTTATTAATAACAATGTTAAAATAATTAAATAAAAAAACTTTCTTTGTCAGTTATGCAATAACTGTCACTACTATTAATTAACCCATTATTGACCACTGTACTTGCTTGGGTACACCGAAATTAATTTACCTGTAATGACACCTGTCGTGCTGTAGCTTAAGTTTAGTACCATACACGTGTTCACTGCCATTTGCCCTTTTGCATAGTGGTAAAGTTTTCCAATTTTTTCTAGTGGTTTTAAATTTACAAGGGAAAGAATCAGCACGTGTCTCTGTACTTTTGAGGTTACCAGGAGTGAGTGGATATTATTATAAATAGTGATCATACGTGATTCTTAAATATTACTGTTTGTGTGTTATATGTTTTGTAAGACATGTAAGTATAATATGTGTTCATTATATTACCGTTAAATTGTTGCATGTGTTGTATATATCATTGTAAATTTGTCTGTACTCAGTTGAGTACAACGGGCATGGGCATGTTATGAAAGATATTTTTTGAATTTTCAGTGTACAATCTAAAATGGATTTTACCGAAATTTGCCCGACTTCATTTTATGGGAAGAGATTTGAAACACTGGCGGCTGCATCAGATGCGATTGAAAATGCAAGGACCAATACTTCAGAAGTAGATTTAGTTATAATTCCACCAAATGTCGATTATCAAACCGACGAGGAAGAATTCGACGATGATGACCTAATTGCAACTGAACTGCCAAAAGATATACCAGGAGAGTTAGAAGTTCATGTAAACGAACCGGAAGAAAGCAACAATCTTCAGTATGACAGTGGTTCGGAAGATGAAGATAAAGAAAGGCCAAAAAAAAATCCAAAGAAAAAACAAAAAGTGACGGAACCTAAATGGACTCGTAAATCAGTAAACATGGGGATGAAAGGCACCAATGGAACTGACGCCCGTGCTGAAAATGTTCGACAAGAATTGGCAGGTTTGAATGCTGTCAATGTTTTTGAAAAGCTGTTTGATGAACAAATTGTAAACCATATTGCAACTCAAACCAATGTTTACGCACGAGCAGCGAATAACCATAACTTCTATGTCACTGGTGAAGAAATAAAGATTTTTATAGGATTTCTTCTCTTCTCCGGCTATCACAGACTGCCCCGTGAACGTCTTTATTGGAATTTAGATGAAGATTTAGGTATCCCATTTGTGTCAAATGCCATTAGCCGAAATAGGTTCAGCGAAATAAAAAGTACATTCATTTGGCTGACAATTCAGCTATTGACAAAAATGATAAAATGTACAAGCTCAGGCCGCTAATGACCTTGGTAAATGAAAAATTTCAGCAGTGGGGTATTTTTCATGAACATTTGTCAATCGATGAAGCGATGGTCAAATACTTTGGGCACCATTCGGCGAAGCAGTTTATCCGAGGCAAACCAGTGCGCTTTGGTTATAAAAACTGGATGCTTTGCAGTTCCACTGGATACTGCTATGCATTCGACACATACTGTGGTGCTAAACCTTCAGCTGCACAAGATGAGCAAATGATTCAAAAATCGTTACTTCCCTGGGATCGCAAGTAGTTTTAGATCTCTTAAAAGTTGTTGACGTTCCAACGGACCACATTGTCTTTTTGACAACTATTTTTCAAGCTACGACCTTCTGAAGACACTGAGAGAAAAAGATAAGAGCTACTGGCACAGTGCGAGATAATCGTACAAAAAGTGCCCACTTGCAACTTCGAAGGATATGACTAAAAGGGATCAGGGGTTATCATGATTACCGGTATGACGAAGAAAATTCTCTTTTGTTCGTACGATGGAACGATAATAGCGCAGTAACGATGATCACAAATTATGATTCATTAGAACCAATAGCACAAGTCAAGAGGTGGTCTGCAAAAAGAAAGAAATAATTTCTGTACCGCAACCCCAATTGATCAAAGCTTACAATGCATCAATGGGTGGGGTTGACTTGCTAGACCAAGGAGTAAATAATTATAGAATTAGCATCCACGGTAAGAAATGGTGGTGGGTACTTTTTACCCACATCATAAACATGCTTGTTGTAAACGCTTGGAGATTATACACCATAACAAATCCAGAAAGTAAAATAGACTTATTATTATTTCAACGGAATATAACTCGTCATTATCTTCGGTCATATGGCAAGGCGATTCAGAGAAGACCAACTACCAACAGACCTTCAGGTTCATTACCACGAAGCATCCTAGAGGATCCTGCTGGTCATTACCCTCAAAAATTCAGGACCCACTTAGATGTCGTCAGTGCCACATGCGAGTCAGGTGGAGATGCGAAAAATGTCAAGTGACTCTTTGCACTGAAAAAAGGGACTGTTTTAAAATATTTCATTCCCAAAATCAAACAAACTAATAAAATTGTAAAAATCTATTTTAGGTTATCCCCATTGACCCACTGTACTCGGTTGAGTACACCTATTTTTGAAAAATAAAACGAAAAATTTTAATTTGACGTTTTATAAATATCCTTAACATCCCTTAATGTCATTTTAATTGTTCGACATCCTTAACTTTCCTGCTAAGTTGGTGGGCATTAATGGGTTAAGAACAATGAATACATAGTTCGATGATAATTTATGATCAAAGCAAAATATAACCAAGATATCCTCAAGATAATAATAAAGATCTATGAAAATAACACAATAAAATTATCAAAACTTAACAGCAGAAGAATATTCTTAAAATATGTATGTGGAATTATATAACACCATCTCACATTCAACATTTGTTCAAATCTACCTACGTCATTCAAGCAGAACGCACACCTTTTAATAATAAATTGATGAAATTAATTGATTTTTTTTAACAAAATCTAGTCAAAATAGAAATTGATATAACGTTTTATGAAATTAATAACCTAAAAAATCAATTAATCAATATAAATATCAGTTAAATAACTTAGGTACTTGGTCCAATTGCTTTGAATAAACTTAACCACATAATTAATTACAAAAGCCAAAAAAACAACTCAAATCAAAATACAGAAACTAAAAAGTAAATTCCAAAAACTTCTAGATAACCAAAACTGTAACCAAAACATTAAAATGTACAGCAAAATGTGTGGATAATTTAACGAACACTGTACTACCCAATGATGTTAATCAATGTCTAGCACTTAATCCAAAATGTGTATACCCTTACGAACATAAACAGTTACCAATAATTAATTTAATAAAGACTGTGAAGATATCAAAAAAATCAAAAAAAACTTAAGTCAGATCCAACGAATTCAATACAAAATAAGAATAATAATATTGTTAAGTAATTATATGATAAGGGTCACATTGAATTTACGGTTTACAAAAGATTAATGACATACATTAGCATAGCTCCTAAATTTTACGGATTAATCAAAATCTACAAACAAGCCAACCTTTACTCCCTATAGTTTGCTATATTGGAACACCTACATATAATCCATCTAAATTTTTCTCAGACATTATGACTAATCTTATACCGCAATATTTAATTATAATATAAAATACTCAATTCATTAAGTTGACCATATTAAAAAAACTTAACAAAGAAAAAAAGATTCCACATAATTATATACTGATAACATTTGATGTAATCTCTTTATTTACCAACATTACAAAATAATTATGTATTAATGTAATTAAAAATATTGGACTTTCCTTAAATATTATATTACACTAGACTTAAATTAATTTATACATATTATTGATTTCTTATTTAACTCCAGTTATTTCAGATATAATAATGAATACTTCATTCAAATTTTCGGCACTGCGATGGGAAACTCAGCGTCACCTATTGGATAATCTCGTAATACATGACATCCTTACAGAATCATGTAAAACGTTAAATTATAACCGCATATTTTTATACGTATACGTTGATGATATTATAGCATGTATCCCAAAAGAAAGTATCAATGAAACTTTAACAATCTTAAATAACTATGACCAACACATAAAATTTACAACAGAATTAGAAACAAACAATAGATTATCGTTCTTAGATATACTATTAATTAGAAACTCAGAAACTAATGACGTCCTAGTTGATTTTTATACAGTGACCGGCAAAGAGTTTGCAACAAATGGGAAAAATTTTTGTAATTGAGATATCCGAAAATTTCTTTTGGCAAATGAATTTAGCATATTGAATGACAAATAAAGTACTTTTGACAAATGTTATGTGACCACTATCATGGCGGCAAATTAAAAAAATATCCCTTAAATATGTAAAAAGTGAGGTTAGATGACAAGATATTGAAAAATGCCTAAGAGAAAAGTTGTTCAGAATTAGATTATACTTGTATGTGCAAATTTTCAAAAGAAAATAACGATTTTTCAATAATATCAGTTTTTCGGCATTTTTTCCGGAAATATTGAGAAAACAAAATTTTTTGCGTTTGATTTGCATAAAACACAATAAAACCAACAAATAAACTTCACAATACAGTATTTTTTATTTATTAGTCTACCAATGGACGCAGGGCCGGATTTATGTGTTAGAGCCGACTAGGCACTAGTATTGTGGCGCCGGTGTACTAAGAGTCATTCTCAAGGCTATTTCCACATTCAGGTAAATATCTGCTACGTCTTCTTTTATAAGCAGTTTACTCAACTCAAGGAGACTCACATCACGGTTTTCAATGTCCCTTAGCTTAGCTTAGCTTAGTACGATGTTCATAGTTTTTTTGCTTTCACAGTAATCATGGACGATGGTAGCTGCTTTAGTTCTTCAAGAAATCCAAATAAAGTTTGCAGATGTTTGTACTTTTCTGCTCGAACTGTAAGCTCAGTGCTGAGGGAATCCACCATAACATTCACACGAAAATGGTCGGACCCTGTTAATACGACTTCAGACTCACTGGTTCCACATTCACCACAAGCTAAAGCTCTTTTCCTTTTCCTATGATGTTCTGATTTGTACTCAGTCAAAGACTTTTCTTTTGCCAAGGTTTCCATTCTGCAAAAATCATTTCTAAGCTCTGCCACAAAATCAGCCAACGACTGGTAATACCTCCTCACGTTACTTAGAGTCGTAGTTTCATACTGAAGCTTGGAACTAACTTTTTGGAATCTTTTTAAAACAATACTCCAAAATATTGACAAAAATGCTGTTTCTAGAGATTCAAGATTTACCCGCAGAGCAAAGGCATCACTTCTGGTTGAAGGTTTTTCATTCCTTTCATTCTCTACTAGTTTCAAAGTTTCTATGATTGCCTGCCAGTTTTCTTTCAGAGTTCGACAAGCATCATGCCTTGCTGACCATCGTGTGTTTGATAAGCTTTGAAGGACCATAGAGCATTTATGGTTTAAATAAAGTTCCCATCGATGGGTTGATCTAGTAAAAAAATTATACAGTTTTTGAAGCAGGCCAAAAAAAGAAACAGCAAATACACATGAACTAACGGCCACAGATCCTACCAGATTTAATGAATGGGCGGCACACGGGACAAATTCAGCCTGAGGACACAGCATTTTGATTCTGGCTTGCACTCCCCAGTATATCCCAGGCATTGTCATAAGACTGCCCACGGCGTTTTGTTATGTCCAAATCAAATTTCTCAAAAACGCCTAAAATGGCATGTACAATATCTTTGGCTATATGCCCAACGTTTGGCAAGAAACACAAAAACCGCTCTACGGGCACGCCATCACTGTTTACATACCTCAGAACTAACGTTAACTGATCAACATGAGATATATCGGGAGTAGAGTCTACTACAATTCCAAAATATTTCGCTTTCTTTGCTTCATTTATAATTTGTCCTCTAACATTTTGGGCCATAAGGAGGATAAATTTCTCATAACTCGACTTGGAAATATACGAAGTGTTTCCAGAACCTCCATCACCATGAAGTTTTAAGTGCTCGGCGAGAAAGGGATCAAACTCTGATAAGAATTCAATTAGGCCTAAAAAGTTCCCTTGAACACTAAGACCCAAGTGTTCGTGGCCACCACGAAAAGCTAGCCCATTCATGGATAAAAATTTCATGGCGGCAACAACCCGCTTCAGCACATTTCTCCAATATTAAGTTTCTTTAGTTATCTGCTCGCCAAGGACTGAGCTTATATGACCTTTTGTGTTACCTCTCAATTTTAGTGTTCTCAGGTCTGTCTTATGACATAGAGAGTTTTCGTGATCTAAAATTCTTTGTGAGGCTTTTTGACAGTCATTAAAGCCCGTTGTAAATGCATTTGCGTTAGCATAATTACTAAACAACATGCATGGTACCCAAAACACACACCCCTTTCTCTTAGAATATGACATCCAACTTCTATTTCCAAGTTCACCATTTTTGGAGTTGACGAAAAAATAGCTTATCAGTTAAATACCAGTCTTTTTTATCCGTAGGATAGTGCCGCCTTGATGATGTGTAAACTGATTGCCGATTTTGTAATGCTCCCTTTTGAGCCACAGTTTGCAGGGTCAGATTCTAAACTGGGCAAAAAGTATTCATTTTTATTGACGTTTTCGTTATCAGAATTAGCAACGTTATCACCATCGCCATCGTAACCATCAACTAATTCACCATTGACATCTTCGACCGCATCATCAGTTAAAGACACTGTTTTGGGCGCTTGCTTGCTTTTGTCCTCTTTACTTATTAGGCCTACTGTGACTTCCCCAATTCCACATTCAACCACATGTTCATCTGATACTGATAAAGAACTCGGACCGCCCTCGTTCTTTTCATTTCCGCTCTTTTTAGAAAAAAACTTTGTTAGCTTAGGGAAGTTTGTTAAAAGTTTCTCGTTATTTAATTCCTTCTCCTCCCTGAGCTTTTTGTACTGCGCCCCACTTGGTTTTTTTACTAGTACTGAGTTTACTTAAGCTCATTGTTAATATTTCACATAGCACTATTATAAAATGAAAGTCTTAAATAATTAATAAAACTGTAAGGACGCGACCGCACTCAGTTATAAACTAGATAACAATAAGCAGAGCAGTAGTGTAGTTTTGACAGACAGCTGAGCTGAGCGCCTGAGCTGCAGGTAGTGACTTGTCGTTGTGGAGGGAGGGGCGCAGCGCTCGTGTAGGGCGTTGAGGAGGTGTACTAACTATAGCAAGAGAGAGGGAGCGGCAGAGAGAATTAGAAAGAGAGATAGTACGACTACCCGACTACGCAATCTGCTTTCTCATTCGCATACGCTTTCTGATAGAGACGCAATACAAAACAACCCACAGTGTTCACCCATTCACAACGTTCATTAAATGAACGTATGCATGTCTCGCCTCACGCCCGCGCCTCTTATAATTTGGTCTTCTAGGCCAGTGCCTTGTCGGCCTAGTGGTAAATCCGGCCCTGAATGGACGGTAAAGAACAAAAAACATTGTTTTTTTAGGACGGACTTTGTTGCAAACTCTTTGCCGGTCACTGTATGATTATAATTCAAATATTTGTCTGTTGGAGATCTGTGTTAAATATTTCTACCTACAGATTCATATTTAAGAAATAGTTATTTATTTATAATATTTACACAAATTGTGAAATAAATATTTGTGTATGATTATTTAAAAATATTTATTCCACAGCATTTAAGAAATATTATATTTTTATTTAAAACTAGTAAGATGCCCATTTTCTAAAAAATGGGCTCTAGAACGCTTAAATTTCAAAAAATTGAAAAATAGCATCTCATTTGAGTCGCATTGTCGTACTCTTTGAACGATATATTGCATGCCTATCTTTGCTTAAAATTTGTGACGGCCCCACCTGGTGGGGCCGGTACCCCTGGTGGGACCGACTTTAAACATAGCCTACGCTCTAAGTGGGAATGTTCTAAGAATTTTGAGGTATTGTTTGTCAAAATCGGTCCAACCGTTCCGGAGGAGTAGCGTAACAAACAGACAGACAAACAGACATTTAACAATTTTATATATATTGATATGTTGAAGAAATATTTAGTAAATGTTTATCTAAGTATTTGTGAAAATATATTAAAAAAAGTATTTGGTAAATATTAAGTATATGTGACCGGCAAAGAGTTTGCAACAATGTCCGTCCTAAAAAAACAATGTTTTTTGTTCTTTACCGTCCATTGGTAGACTAATAAATAAAAATTACTGGATTGTGAAGTTTATTTGTTGGTTTTATTGTGTTTTATGCAAATCAAACGCAAAAATTTTATTTTCTCAATATTTCCGGAAAAAATGCCAAAAAACTGATATTTTTGAAAAGTCGTATAATCTAATTCTGAACACCTTTCTCTTAGGCATTTTCAATATCTTGTCATATAACCTCACTTTTTACATATTTAAGGAATATTTTTTAAATTTGCCGCCATGACAGTGGTCACATGACATTTGTCAAAGTGCTTTTTTTTGTCATTCATTTGCCAAAAGAAATTTTCGGATATCTCAATTACAAAAATTTTTTCTATTTCATGTAAACTTTTTGCCGGTCACTGTATAAAACCGATAGCATCTAATCGAATCATTATCATCATATTTCTCAAAACATCATTTTCACCAAAAACTAAACGTTATTATTTCCATAAAAAAATTAAATAAAAAAATTATGTAGTACACAATTACAAGAAAAAAATCTAAAATTACTAATGACCATATTACACAAAAATAACTATCCTAAAAATTATCATATAAAATCATATACTACAACAATACCTCTCAACAAAACAACCAAATTAACACTACTACTAAGTCTAATGTGCATTCTTCATCTATTTTAACCACCTTACAATTTAAAAACTATCCACATCCCAGGACTAAGTCAAAAATTAATTAATATTCTAAAACAAAAAGAAATTGTGTATAAAATTGTACTATAATAACAACACTATTTACAAAAATTGTTACTCAAAACTTAAAGATAAAACAGATCCCATAAATAAATCCCAATTAATATACCCAATTAATTGCCTAGAATGTAATTGGCCAAACAAAACAAAAACTGAAGAATAGAATTAATAACCATATAAGTATAATTGTTAAAAAAAAAATGAAAATACAGCTTTATCAGTACATCACTCAAAAATGGTCATCTTTTTTATTTTTCTGATCCTGTCATGCTAGACGTAGAAAGTAGTTTAAAAAGACTAATTTCAGAAATGATATACATCAACTTATACAAAAACAACATAAATTTTCGAACAGAAACACAAAACTTAGGTGCTAGCCATAAAAATACAATTAGTAAAATCAAAATCAACGGAAGAAATTAACAAAATAATTATTAACATAAAATGAAAATTATACAATATAATTTAACGTTTAAAAAGGTTGTTTCTGTCATGTTTGGTTATCAATTGTACGCACTTTCCTATAGATAGTATTTAGATTAATATTTGCAATTTATTTATTCGCGTTACATGTTTTCGTGCCAATACAAGTTTTTTTATTATACACAATTTATTTATTTTTATTTACCAATAAATTGACATCGAACTATGTTTTCATGGATCTTAATTAATAATAGTGACACTTATTGCATAACTGACAAAGTAAGTTTTTTTTTTAAATAATTATTTTAACATTGTTATTAATAACTACTGTGGAATAATTTATTATAATAATTTGTATTATATTTATTTTTCATTGTTACACTTTAGAGCCCGATGAAGGAAACAAATTGTTCAGGAGGTCCAGGCGTTGATCTTAGGCAAGGTCATAAGTTGACCTGACCTTTGACCTCTGACCTGGAGTGGTGGCATAGGCATGTTATACATTAAAGTGTTCAGGATGTCAAGGGGAATGTTTTAAGATAGGTCCCAAGTTGACCTGACCTTTGACCTCTGACCTGGAGTAGTGACCTCACGTCTTTAATTTCTTTAATGTCTAGATTTGGCCAATTTTCAAATGGGTTTGGTTACTAGTTAATTAATAAAGGTTTCCATAACGTCGCTAATAGTCGAATAACACAATAAGTTGTTTTTTATTTTAACCGAACTCCTAAAAGAGGGATTATTTAAAATACAACTAAGAAAAATATATATTTAGAGGAGTAATTGAACATTTATCAAAATCTACGTCTAACCTATAATCAGCACATTAATTACTAAATTATGTATGGAATGCTATTTTAAACAAATTGTGAGTAAAAAAATAAAATCGTGTGTAGAAGTACAACGTAATTTAAATTGTTGTCAAGTTTTTCTGGCAACTAACGCTCGAAATAAAAAAAAAGTGAAACTGTTGTTGTAAATGCTTCTATTTGCAAAAATTAGCTTTGACGCCTGTAAAATATTGTATGAGACACGTGTGTAAAGAGCTTTTATGCACTCCTTGCAGTTAAAACTCCACTCCGCAACTCGTGCATAAAAGCCTTACTTCACACACTTGTATCATAAATAATCAGTAATATTTTTTCCAGATTAATGTATTGGAGTGATTGGGGAAAACGTCCAGAGATTGGTCGCGCAAAAATGGATGGCACCAATGATATTTCTTTCGTCGCCAATGCTATTTATTGGCCAAATGGTCTTGCTTTAGATATACCAAATGAGAGACTCTATTGGGTTGATGCAAAAATAAATACACTGCAAAGCATTAAACTCGACGGCACCGAAAGACGCGTAAGTACACAAATTTATTTTTGGGAAATCTTGAAATTTCGTATTGTAATGTACCAAGTAAACAGTACGTTTCATTTTGATTTTCTTGTATAGGTACAAGTACGTCCTGTGACGTATTACAAACGAGACCTAATTTTTGCTCTAAATTTAAGTTATAAGTAAATAAGTAGTTTTCCTTTTTATGTTTTTGATTATACGTCTAACGTGTTTAATAATTAATTATGACAATTCCACTCATATGTAAAAAAACGCCATTGGTTCATACAAAAATCGTAGTTTACTATCGGATAAATAGGAAGGACCAGAAATGCAAGTGGATAAAAAAATCGGATAAATTACGTTACCATGATGAATCCATATTGTAAGCTATGTAAAAAGCATCGCGTCAGTTTAAAAATTATATCTGACAACTGTATATTTGACAATTAAAATACAACAATAATGTAGGTATATTTGCAAACCTAAATATTAAGTGAAATTAAAAATTTTGTTTTGGAAAATAAGGTATAGTTTCGTACTTTCTTATTTACAATCTTATTAAGGTTTTCTGCGCTTATTTATAAGATACTCAATTCTTGGAATTGTCTTAACAAATACCACTCGAGCTCAGATTTTGAGCCTGTTATTTTTAGTTTTTTTTCTCGTACTTACTTTCGTATAGATAATTTAACTTTGCTCTCGTGATTTTTCAAAACATCTTTCGTTAAATTGCCAATGAAAGTAAGTACTCGAAAAACAAACGAAAAAAATAACCGGCCAAATCTGAGCTCTAGTGGTATTGCCCACAATATATATAGGATTTTAAATTATCCTGTTTTTTTTAATTATTTGAAGTTTCAGAGTGGTGTAGTATTTTCATTTGAATGAATGTAGTTTAAAAAAAGATGGAAAAAATATATGCAATGAAAATATTGGGACGTACTTCAATGTAAAACAATTAAAACTTTAAATCACCCATGCTTAAAGCATTGATTATAAAGTTACTCTTAAAGGAACTATTCATACGTCAGAGTCCAATTTGCACCATTAATTAACATGTTTGCGAAAAAATCTTGTCTCTTCTTTTTATTTCGTAATAGTACTTATTAGAGTAATTTATTTTTATTTATTTTATTGCTCCTGAAGTATTCACTCATCTCATTTAAATTGTTTTAATTATTCAAGGTTTAAAAATTGTAATATTAATTAAAATAATTAGTGGTTTGAATAACACTAAGCTTTGGTTTTTACTTCAGTTTTAAAAGTAACGACTCACTCTGGTATGAAAAAATTTAAGAGCATTATTTGGTTACTTTGTCAACAGATGTGTACGCACCTACATAAGTCGATTGTTTGATTATTATTGCCAGATAAGCATTTGCAAAAATAACAATCTTTTATAGTAATTACGCTGATCCCATAGTAGCGTACGCAGTCGCACTAAATTTATTAATTTTTTAACGTCTATGTCACTTGCGATTTGAAAAATCAAACATGTTTGAACATCGCGCCGATCAGCTCGCTTTATGAATACATCCGTTGAAGTTCATGTGTTTGAATTCATCGCATCACAAACGTACCCTAAGGACAAATGTACGTTTACACAGACCGCTTTGATGCGATGAGCGACACGCTTTTTGATTCTATCACCAGCCATCGCCCAAATCGTAAGTGACATGGACGTTAAAAAATTAATACTTTGGTGCGGCTGCATACGCCACTATTGGATCAGCATAGTAAGGATTACCATAAAAGATTGTTATTTTGCCCAAGCTTAGTTAGCCATAATAATCGAAGAATCGACTTATGTAACTGCTTACACATCTGTCGACAGAGTTGCATTAGTACACAGATCACTTTCGGACGTGTTATGTCACTAGGTATTGTAACACCTTATTTGTCGTATATGATGCCCTCCTGTGGGTAATAAGTCGACAGTCGCGGATATTGTACAATAGGGCACTTACACTAGAGTTCTCTCACTACTGAAGAGTCCCTAAAGGACGAAACAGTTGTCGACTCATTTTCGATGTTTGTTTGCTATTGTACAGTCATCGTCAGTGAAAACGGACATATCCAGGTAGAAATTGTAGTGTGTGGTCACATTATAAGGGAAAAAACCATATTTATGATTTATGCAATAAACATTTTAATCTTATAGGTAAACAAGTAAATTCTTTACACTTTCGTATTCACTTTTCACATATTGAACAGTGAAAGCTTGTTTAATTCAATTATATATGTATGGATCTCGGTTTTGTAGTATATTATTTATTTTTGTTTCTATATGAGATTAAAAAATCAATAACAAGTTATATTCTTCTTACTCTATATTATATTGAAGTTTATGAACAATATGATAAAATTAATACTGAGGTATTTATAATTAGTTTGAATATTTACTCTCTACGCAAAAGGAACAATAAAGAAGAGGTTCTCGGCTTATGGAAAATTTAAGACCACTCAAATTAAAATATTTTTGTATCATCGGATAGCTCGCTTTGATTGAATATTGCATTATAATCGGAAATGATTGCAATTAAAAATTTTAGATTTTAAACTTATCGAAAATGTGGTTAAAGTATAATTACAAGATTCAAAAATAACAAACAAGTAAAGTAAAGTAAAGTAACATATACTGTAACAATAAAGAAAAGCAATTAGAAACATATTATTTAAATCCTATTGAATAATGGCCTAACCTTACCTATTCTTTGCATCTAATCGCTGCTCAAGATTTTAGAAAAAAATACTTTTATTCAGTGTCTTTTTTCTAAATAGCTTTCCCTAATTGTCTGATTTCATTCAAAACGTAAATACAGGGTTTTCAAACTTAAGTCGGCACTATTGCTAACTTCGTTATTATTAGAGCTACAGGGTCGATAAACTAGTAGCATTTGTTTCTCTCATCACTATAGTGAAAACAGAATAAAAATCGAACATCGCGTTCGAGAATTATGTCAAATTGTTCCATTTTTTCAAATGGGTCACCCTATACACAATATTATTAATCGGTAGGAAATTGAATATTGAACAAAAAGTGTCCCATTATTTTGTATCCTAAAGTCAAAAATGACAGAGCTATTGATGATTTTTCAAATAAGTTTGAAGTGGCTGTGATTTTATAAACTACAATCGTTTGTTGTATAAATGTCATCGGAGATTATTGCATACAGGGTGTCCCATTTCAAAAAATGGAACATTTTGACATAACTCGCGAACGCAATGTTCGATTTTTATTTTGTTTTCACCATAGTGATGAGAAAAACAAATACTACTAGTTTGCCTGTTTAACCGACCCTATAGCTCTAATAATAACGAAGTTAGCAATAGTGCGACTTAAGTTTTGCGTCTTCGTCGACCGTTGCAGGGTTCCCGTTGTCATGGATTAAATTTGACATGTGATTTTTATGTATTTTAACGATGCTTCCGAATATGCCCCTCACCTTTCGATATCTCGAACAGTTTTCAAGATATTCGACTTTAAAGTTCAATAATTTTGAAAAAAATTTTAGTTTCACTTTGTTTCTACGTTATAAAACTTTAGCATTTATACCTTTTTTATTAATTGAAAGTGGTGGTGGGAACTCAATGTAAACTTCAATGTAGTTTTCTAAGAATATAATTTGTTATTTATTTTTTAATCTCACATGGACACAAAAATAAATAACACAATATACTACAAAACCTGAGATTTATACATATACAGAGCAAGTCGGGAGGAACGGACCAAACTCCAGAAGTGTATTGTATACGTGAAAATGATGTAAACAAAACTTATATGTTCTAATCCGATTATCATTAGTTTTCAAGTTCCACAGTATTGTTTTTTTATAATATCGTTCAACTTGCATCCAAATTCTCGTTTGTACTTTATAATCAGGTCGTGTTCTAGACTCAAAACATTTGATAACCTTCTGTCACTGTCATGTGTCAGTGTATTGTGACAGTTATTTTTCTGTGGTGACAGTATTAGAAACATTGCAGCCGTTATTAAAGAAAGATATCAAACTATCAATAAAGCAACAGGTGCTCTTCGTAAACGAAGCAGAAAATGTTTAGAGATTAATATGGAGATATTTTTAAACATCTAATGACGTTATAACTTGAAAACTAATGAAAATCGGATTAAAGCATATAAGTTTTTTACATTATTTTCATGCATACAATACACTTGTGGAGTTTGGTCCGTTCCTCCCGAGTCATAAATCAAATAAACAAGCTTTCAGTCTTCAATATGCGAAAAGTGAATAAGAAAGTGTAAAGAATTTACTTTTTTATGTGGAAGATTAAAATGTTTATTGCACGATCGTAAGTAAGGTTATTGCCCTTAGACTGTGACCACACCTTACAATATCTACCTGCACATGTCCATTTTTACTGACCATGAGTATACAATCTCTTGCGAATTTATATCAAGTGATTCGAGATTGTTACATTTGCCGACGCTCGGTTGGCAATAATAATTTATGTAAGTGCCTACACACATTTACGTTTTTGTTTCGTAAATTTCATCCTTACCATATATTGTAATAGAGAACTTTCCGATAATATGTGTCGTCGAAGTTTACTCAATGTGCACAAAATAAACGCTAAAACCTTACTGAATCGACTGTATCGCAACCTATTGAAACATTCAAAGAAAATCGCGGACGAGTAATTACATTGCATCGCAAAGCATCGCGTTGTCTGTGGCGACATAGTAGCCTGTGTGAACGTACACTAAGAACAAGTAGACGCTGGCACTTGTTACTTGTATCACAGAAAAATATTTTTCTGTGCTTGTACTTATACCGGCCCTGCCAGTGCTTAAAAGCGCTTTGTCTTTATTTAGAGGGATCACGTAGAACGCCAGTTATGAAGATGTCGTCTACGAACTTTTTGTATTGGATAATATCGATTTAAAGATTTCTTGCAAAAAAACGTGTAGGAGTTCATAAAGTTATTCGCGGGAGGCGAGAATTTGGTGAATACCATCACCATTTCCCCAACTGCAAAACTAGAAAACAATGACTTTGTTTACACTGACAGTTTAACACTCGAATCAAGGAGATTAAATTTATTTAATGTAGAAAGGTAGTATAAATAGTTTATTAAAATTGAAAAATTAAAAAAAAATTAAAATTAAAAATTGAGGTTAAATACAAACGAGATCAAGTTGAGATGGTTTAAAGGATCGAATTAATAAGAGAACTAACCCCACTCCTTTAGTTCGGTACTCCGAACTCTTGCTCCGAACTAACAAATATACGGCAATGTAAACGGTGTAAACAGCGCCATGTTTTATAGATTCTTGTTCGCTCGACGGCGCTTGCGGCAAAATCACACAAGCGCTGTATAGCTTTCTTTGTGTTTGATTGCATTTAAAAGCACGGTCATATTTTTGTCGTTTGTAAGCGTTGATTCGCAAGCGCTGGTAACAAGCGTTCTACTGGTTTCGAAGACGCAGGCAAACGCAGCGGTGTTGTATAATTTCTATTTACTATTTTTATTACGTTCAGATAATGAATGTGATTAACACGGATATATTAATTGCTCTCGTTTACGAAAAACGAGCTATATGGGACAAAAAACTAAAAGAACATTCCAATAGAAATTATGTCGAGAAATGTTGGAACGATATAAGCCTCGAAATGAAAACTGAAGGTAAGTAGCATTATTAAAATTTATTTTTTGTATTACAATATTGTCAGTACAATATTGTCGTCTTAAAGACCTGTTTAGACGACTTGTGACATTAATATACCTACTTTCTGTGCCACCCGATAGAATGTATTAAACGAAATAAACATGAACAACTCTTCTACAGCACACATATCTTGATTACATATTCTATATCAGTTTATCCTCTAATTACAGAGACCATCCTGAGAAAGAAGTGGAAATATTTACGCGATCAATTTTCCATTGAATTATCAAAGCTTAAACGCCTACGATCAGGAGACGAAGGTGGTGTAGTACGAGAAAGCAAGTGGCAATATTTTAAAACTTTACACTTCTTGAAGGATATTGTAAACTCTCGTTCTAGTTCTGGAATTTTAACTTCTTCTGTGCAATTAAATATCCATAGCAACACAAAAGCATCACAAAGTCTAGATTATGGTAACAATAAAAACGAGCTGGACAAACTATCAGAAAACGCCGATGAACCAAATTGTGACGTTTTCGTAGAAGATTGGGAATCAGTCAAGTCTGAAACACCGTCACAAAGTTCACCATCAAATACTTTCCTTATCCAACAGAGTAATCCTTCAGGATCTTCCAGTGGAATGTGTTCTCGAAATATACAACCACTGGGACAAAAAAAGCGACTGAGAGCAGACGAATATACTACATCTATGATAGAAATAGAAAAACAAAAACTAGCTTTACTCATTCAGAAAACTGATTTAGAGGATGAGGATTTGCTTTTCTTTAGGAGCATTCTCCCTCACGTAAAAAAAATCCGACCGGAAAATCAATTAATCTTCCGATGTAAAATTCAAGAACTAGTGCAAGAGTTTGCTTATGGGAATCATCGATTAAACTCGAGGCCTTCCTCAAGCCCATATTCATTATCTTCATAAAGAAGTCATAGTATGGAACCAGAAAACAAGTGACCTTTATAAATGACACAGATTATTATAATAATTGTTAACTATTATATGCTTTCATGTTCTAATACAATAAGAATAAATGAAAAAATTATACTTTTCTCATTTATAAATATTTGTTTCTGGTTGCCTTAAGCAAATCACTAGCCGTTCTTTTGGAAGGATATAGGTTGATGATACAAGTTACACCAACTTTTTGATATATTAGTAGTTATATGATGAGGTTTCTGGACCACTTTTGGCGGGAAATTTGAATTTCGTTTGTCGTCGGTGGCCTGCGTGCATGTTCGGCAGGGAAGATGGCGCCAAAAACATGATTCTGGATCGTCTACGTCGTCGGGTTCGTTCTCCAATCATCGTTTGTAAGGGCGTCGTCGTCGGCTATGTTCAGCAAGCTTCGTTTGTAAGGCAAGATGGCGTCGTGGATGTTCGGTTATCGTCGTGGGCGTGCGCGCTTGTTGGCTTGTATGGCTTGTATGGCTTTTTGTCGGCAATGTTGGTAAGTAGCTCAAGATGCAGCGTTGATGATAGGTCGTGGTCGTCAATGTTCGTGTTCGTGAGTAGGTCAAGATGGCAACATGGGTGCGGTCGGCCATGTTTGGAAGCTTTCGGTCCTCGGGCATGTTCGGAGCCAGTCGGCCATGTTCGCGTTCGTTTTTTGTCGGCAATCACTTCGTGGAAATTTGATGGATTTGTGATTTTATAAGTTGATTTTTCGTGTGTATGGTTTATTATTTAAAACGTATTGGAAGAAAATGTCTACATTTTTCCAGAGATAAATATAGCAGCTCATTTGCTTCCATATGTGAATTATTTAAAATCTTTATTGTACAATTGATTTAAATAAATCAAGAAGCTTTAATATCTACAAAAAGTAATTTCATTGATAAGTCGAGAAAGTTATTTTACAGACAGAAAGAAGCTACAACGTTGCTGGAAATAAGAATATGCCTTTGTACTACAAATAGATTTTATTCAAGTTGCTATCAGTAATGTTGTGTTTTGTCATATTTACATTTTCTTGTATATGACAAAGAGCGGCGTTTCACGCGTAACTAAAACCTTAAAAGGGGTTGCTCCACCCTTTAGTATAACAGCAATGGAAAATTTGAGAAATTACAAACTTTTATCATAAAAGCTTCGAAAGTTATTAAATATTTAAATATTAATAGATGCATTTGAAGTAGTGACCTCGGGATTTGCAAGCCGTTACTAGTAGTTTCATCCTCATATAACTAATGAATCTGTTTAGGTCTTTTTTCAGTTGGCGGAAAAGGTGATGGAATTAATCAAATTCTCCCCTCTCGCGATTAACTTTGTGAACTCCTACAAACGTTTTGTAAGAAATCTTTAAATCGATAGTATCTAATAAAAAAAGTTCATCCTCACTGGAAGACGACATTTTGATAATTGGTGATCTACGTGATCACCTAAATAGGGACAATGCGCCGGCAGGTACAAGTAACGCTTATTCGTCAGCGTTCTGCGTGTTTATATGCTTTTGCTTACAGGTACTTGCTTTTAAGTAAATACTTACTTTTACTCAAACCACTAAATGTTTATTCCAGATGTAATTGAAAAACATTTATGCAGTAGTTTCAAATTTTTTGTTTCTTGTATAGAGCTGTCTGTGTAATACGTGGACATTTGCCTTTAAAAGAAAGACTTTTTCAAAATCAGTTTTGACTATTCATTTAGGTTCCTCAGTGGCTACAATTTAAGAATATTTTCAATTGTACAGGGTGTCCCACTTTCATAAACCAAGTGTCAACTTTGGCATTTTAAATGGAAACGATTCATTTTTATTTTAAATCTACTTGAAAACTATAGGAACTTTATGTATATGCTAGTCTTACTTATAAAGTAATACTTCTTGAGATATAGATTTTTTAAACACTTGCTTGGGTCTATATCGGCTTTCAGAAATGTCAGGTTTTTTAGGTTATTATTTAAAACATTAAACTCAAATTTTATTCACGTTTAGGGCGGTAACGACTTTAACTGTCCATAGTTTAAAAATAGTTATTGGTTATGCAGGGTATAAAAAAAATGTCAAACTTTGTAATCGGAAATGATGAATAACTTATTTATTTATTTATTTATTCGTATGGTACATTTAAATATTGTATTGTGATGTAAGTGTTATGTATGGTGCCCCAGAAGATCAGTATAAACCTGTATAGTGTGGTGACGAAACCGTGTGCAATAGTGGATTGGTTCGTCTTGGCAAAGCATTTGCTTCAAGGTTTAGGAAAACCACCAAAACCTAAACTTGCCAACCCTTACCCACCTAAGTATTCATATGTAATAACTTGATAAAATCAAATGGAACACCCTATATATTTTTTCCCAGATCGATTTATAATTAAATTCTTTACAACTTTGCTATGAATGTTTGTCTACCAAAACTCAACTGTTAGCCATGAAACTCGATTTGATCAAAAATACACATCAACCGTCATTGAAAAATTAAGTAGGCGATGAAATGCAAACGTGCATAGTTTACTGTCGTCATGGTTGTGTTAGTAATCGTCCAATCTATCACAATTTTAATGTATCTTTGAATTGTTAGTAATAATGAGTCAGTTTTCGACCGCATAATTAGTTTTGTATGGTTTATTCCACCGGAAAATCGAATGTTTATTGGCAGTTCATAATTATAAAGCAGATAATCCAGAACTACAACGATATCCCCGACCTAATTACTTAAAAAAAACTACAAATACCAACTACAACTTGACATCGTAACGTTATCAGCAGTTTAGAATCCTACCATCAGAGTACGACAAATAACAGATAACGTTAGAACTATGAAGACCCTTGTAAATAAGGTGTTGCGAAAAAACAAATTCTATCCTTATCGCGTACAATACTATATCAATATATCGTCGTATTTGACATTACCACTTTTCTTTTCGGCTATTTAAAATAATCTACCTAGCAAAGTTGTTGTAAGCTTTGATGATCAATTTTATAATTTCGAGTTGTCAATAAAAATGATTGAATGGAACGTGTATTTTTGATAAAATATACAGAAAATATACAGGGTGTTTCATTTGATTTTATCAAGTTATTCTTCATTTTTGATATCAACTCTTAAACCATGGACCGTTTAGATCTGTACCGCTCTAAATGTGAATAAAACTTGAGTTTGATATTTCAAATAATAACCTGGAAAACTTGAAATATCTGAAGGCCGATATTGACTCAAAGAAATGTTCAAAAATGGATATCACAAAAAATATCCCTTTAGAGTAAGACTGGTACTACACATAAAGTCCCCATAGTTTTTAACGTAGATTCAAAAATAAGAAATAAAAAAATATGCGTTTCTTTTTAAAATGTCAAAGTTGCCAGGTGGTCCATGAGAGTGGGAGTATAATTAAAAATATTTTTAAATTGTAGCCACTGAGGAACCTAAAAGAATTGTCAGAATTGATTTTGAATAAATTTACTTTTTATATGCAATATCACAGGTCCGCGTCCACGGATAGGCTACAATGTAGTATGTCTAAACATACGTTGAATCACTAATCTGAACAACTAAACATAGTGCCAAACACTTAATCTGGGTTTTTTGAGAATTTTGTCAATATTAATTAATTTTTTATTTATTCGTAGTAAAGAGGAAATAATCATTCTTCAGTAAATAATATTTTTTTTTCCGAAATCGTCACTAAACAAGCAAAAAATTGGCAGTAAAGTAAATAAAATCGGCACTAAAGTGGTTCATTGTAGGACGATTTTTAACTTCACATTGTAAATGTATTTTGCAAAGGTATGTAAATTATAGAATCGCGAAGGGCAGTGCAAACATTTGTCGTAAAAATGATTACATTTACTCCTTAAAGAAAGTTAAAAAAATGTCCGATTTTTTTCAAATTTTGGAAATTGAAAAAATATAATATGTACCTCGGTACTAAAGTTCTTTTCATTACTTACATGTTTTCTTTGCCTCGGCTATCGCCTCTGCAACTAAAACACATTCGTCATGAAAAATCAAACTTTAGTAATAACTATTAAGTAGATTATACAATTACTTAACTCTACGATATTCTTATTTTCTAATTTGTTGAATGACAGATAGCCATTCAACATCTTAATTCATTCATAGTATGTGAACCCTAAAACTATATCGTGTAATCGACATAATTCAATTTATCAATCTCTACATTTTAGATCATTTTGGAAAACATTATCAAACACCCATACGCTCTGGCTGTATTTGAAAACGAAGTTTTTTGGTCAGACTGGACGACTTCCACAATAGAATCATGTGACAAATTTACCGGAAAAAATCACCACGTTCTCATAAAGCACCAAAGTAAAATATATGGGGTTCATATTTACCACCATGCTCTTCAACAATTCGATAGAAATCCGTGTGCCACATCGTTTTGCAGTCACATCTGTCTTCTGAGTGGTACTGGTTACGCTTGTGCTTGTCCAGACAATAAAGTGTTGGGTTCTGACAAGCATACTTGCAGAGGTATGTTTTCTGATAATACATTAATTCTATCTTCGATTGGTATGTTATAGCTGCCACAAGAGATCAAGTTCTGTTGGTTTCAACATCGAATATGTTAGTATTGATTAATTACCAAATGTTGGGAAAACACAACGAAACTGTGCTGCCAGTGGCAGTTAAAAACATTACAGCGATGACTTTTAACAGCAATAGCGGCGTATTATTTGTTAGCGAAACAGACTCTCGTTCCATACATGCAGTCGATATACAAAACGGTCTTAGAGAATCGGTTATGCCGGATAAAAGCGTTGATTTGATTGTCTCAATGGATTTTGGTAAACACACAACATTATAAAAGTTTTAAAAGTGTAACAAAATTTTAGATCACGTCGGAAATAATATTTATTGGTGCGACTCCGTTAGATCTACTGTAGAAGTATTGAACTTAAATACTATGTCAAGGGCAATTTTGTTAAGTGATATGGATAAAGAAACGCCTATATCTATTGCAGTTGCTCCAAATGAAGGGTAAATTTTGTAATTTGGCATTTAATGACTTAATTTTCTATCGATAAAAGCAAATTTCTAATAGATACCTACCTTGTCCTTCTTTTAAACTATGTTTTACGAGATGGTACGCCATTCTTTTTACACGCCATGTTTGAGACACGTTTCAACGTACTGTAAACGACATCACGAGTCAATTCATACTATTGCTTCAGCTAATCCTAGACGTTGGCAGTTTCATAGTACATCCATAGTAGGTTATATCATTTAGGGATTCTCAGTTTACTGAGTCTTCTTTAAGGAGTAATCAGCCTGATTAAGGAACTGGTTTTAATAAACCCCTAAAATCTTACACCTATTCCCGTGAAGCAATTCTTTTATAGGTTATTCCATCTATTCTATCTCATTACACTATTTCTATCTTTTGTTATTTTAACGGGCAATTTATGGACTATAAAAATTGTAGAGTCATGTTTGTGGCATTTCAAAAACCAAATCAACTTGCGCACATAGATAGGATACACATGGATGGTACTCACAGAGTTCACGTTGTAGAAGATCATATAATGGGACCCATCCATTTAATGCACGACCACACGCTCAACCGAATATTTTGGGCAGACACTGGAGCCGGTAAAATTGAAAGTACTAGCGTAGAAGGTAATGAATTTTTGATTACAAAAAAATTTAAAATTATTATGTTTTATATTTAGGGGTCGATCGTCAAGAATTTCAATCTTTGCATGATTCGCCCAGAACCATTGCTTCCTTGAACAAACACCTGTTCTGGGTAAATATGAATTCCAAAAAATTGTATTGGGCCGATAAAATTAAAGCAGGAGAAAACGTTAAAGGAGCCGAGTTAGGTAGGATTACCATTTATCGTTGCTAAAGTACTTACTTACTTTCTAATTGGCCGATTTTATAGACATCGCCAACGGTGTGACAATAAAGGATATAATATCATTAACACCGAGTAAAATTGAACCACATCCTTGCCTTAAAGAAAACGGAAACTGTTCGCATCTATGTTTACCAAATTATAAGGAAGCTGTATGCGTTTGTCCATTTGGATTAAAATTAAATGACGATAAAGAAAATTGTGCCAAAATAAGCAGCTGTGATTTTAGCGAATTTTACTGCAATCAATCAGATGTTTGTATTAAACATGAATTACGCTGCAACCATTTTAAAGACTGTTTATTTGGGGAAGATGAAAAGAATTGCTCGTATGGGTACAGCGGTTGCGATAGCAACGAATTTCAATGTAAAAATAAAAAATGTATCAAAAAAATATTTGTTTGTAACTCGAAGTACGATTGTACCGATGGATCGGATGAAGATGATTGTGTTAAAAATACCACTAAGTCGGCATGTCCCAATGGTTACTTTAGATGTACAAACGGAGACTGTATCGAATACAAATTAGTTTGCGATAGTAGAAAACATTGTCCGGATGGTAGTGATGAAGAGTGCAAGGACTTTAAGTGTGCTGCTGAAAAATTCAAGTTAGTATTAAATATTGTTTTTATTTTTTAATTATTTAATTGAAACAAAGAGCATAAATTGACGTTGAAAAAACAAGAAACTTTAGCCTAATTCGTGTTTCATGAGGTAAGATATAAGATTATTTGAAATATTAAGCTGATACAATTGACGGGTGGTACTTTATTACTAATCAAATGTTTGAACATGTTTAGTAATCAATAGCAATAGAACCAACTCAAATACGTAAAAAATGGTTTTATACAGGGTGTTCGGTAGAAGGGTGAACACAGGAAAATGACAGGTAGGTGGGGTCTTCTCCTATGTGCTCAGCCCATAAAATTTGACCTAGGCCCTACTTTGGGTTTTATCCGATTTAAAAAAAAAATGCCGACTTTCGCCGCTTTCACACCTTTAAACTTGCATAAGTTTCCTTTTTATTGACAAGTCTGGCAACAATTATTTTTTTTTCTGATCTTGATACATAGTAGGTTCTACTTTTGTTTAATTTTTGTCAAACAATTAATTTTCTCCAAAAGTAGATTTGAAAAAAATTACGAATAACTCCAGATATTCTTAAAAAAACATAAAGTCGCATACCGTTAGAAAGGGCATACAGTAGAGATGTTTACATAAAATCTGAAGCCATCGATCTCTTCAGGTTTTTTTTCATTGCAATGCAAAATTCGTCTTCAAATAATTTTCTTACCTCTTTTTGTAGTTCAAATCAAATCAAATCAAATTTATTGGTATTTTTAAAATAACAAAGTGATTCGGTTCTTTCACAAACTATTTCAACTTAAAACTAAATACAAAATTTAACTAAAAAAACCTTAACAATCATTTTCTTTTTATCCATATTTGATTCCATCCATTATTAAATCGTTGTATTTGTCGTTATATCTTCCTTGTCTAATCTTCGTTCTTTTCTCCTGCACCTGGTTATGTTTGTCTTTTTTTTACTATCTCTTCTTTCATCTTTCTTCCTTCACCTCTTAGGTTTTTTTTCTTGCGTATCCTCCTCTTTGATAATATGCTTTCCTATCTTCTTTACCTTATTTCACTTTTTGTTCCTCTATCTCTTTCTAACATATGTACAGCTTTTATTCTCTTTTCTGTTTTCCATCTTTTCCTTCAGTTTCAATGCTCTATTTCCTGTTTGAATTATTAGGTATCCTGGTCTTTTATTATTTAATCCTAAAGTCCACCTCTTTGAATAACTAATTCCTGTTTCCCTCTTCAACCTCCCATCCCTCTCTTCTCTAAGCTTTCAGTATTTTTCTCTTCCTCTCCTCCATCACTTTCCTCCTCTCCAACACTTCCCTCATCCATTGTTTTCCTTCCCTTTCTCTCTTAGTAGTAACTTCCATTCCTTTTCCTCTTGTCTTGTTTCCCTGCATCCCTCTTTCATATGTATTATATTTTCCCATTCATCCCCACACAACCTGCATAATCTCTCCTCATCACTCATCCAATATTTATTTTCATTTTCTTCATTTCCCATTCTGAACCTTGCAATCATTCTTATTTCATTCATTCCTTTTCCCTCTGTTATGTACCTTGGTGTCTTGTCTGTCATTATTTTTATGTATTTCTCATTATATTTTCCTTCCTTTATTTTTGCCCTTCTTTCCTGCTTCTGTGTATCTTTATCTCTTGCAATTATTTCCTCCTCCATCTTTCTCCCTCCTCTCTTAATCTCTTTATCTCTTCTCTCGCGTATCCCACTCTTTCATAGTATTTTCTTTTTTCTTCTTCTCAGTATTTTACCTTCTGTGCCTCGACCTCTTTCCAAAATTCATATAGTATTTCATTTTTCTTCCTACTTCCCATTTTTTCTTCATACCTTACTGCAATTCTTCCTGCTTGTATCTTTATTTTTTCTATTTCTAGCTCTTCTTCCACTATATACCCCGGTGTCTTCTTCTCTAGTCCTAACGTCCACCTCCAGTATTTCTCCTGTATCTTCTCCAGCTCTTGCCATTCCCTCCAACCCCAAATCTCCGCTCCATACAGTACCACACTTCTTACCAACTTTTCAAACATCCATCTCCTTTTCTCTATATCTTTACCAAATATCCTTTCCCCTAACCCCCATACTTGTCCTACTATTCTATTTCCTTTCATTTTCATCTCTTTTATATGGTCTCCATCTTTGTTATCATATCTGATGTTGTAACCTAAGTATCTATACTTGTCTACTCTCTCTACCTCCTCCTCCCCCACCACAATTTCACTTCCTTTCTTCTTCCTTTTCTTTTTTAAATTCCATAATTTTTGTTTTACCGACATTTGCTGCTAGTTTTTCTTTTCCAGGTATTTCTTCATAAATTTAACTACTCCTCTCATCTCTTCTTCATTTCTCGCTATTGCCACAATGTCATCCGCATATGCTAAAACCCATATCTTTTCCTTCCTACTACTATTCCTCCTACTTGATTTTTTTCCATTTCCTCCTCAAGATCACTAATGTATATCGAGAATAAGATTGGGCTTAGCGGACATCCCTGTTTTAGTCCTTTTTCCGTCCTAAATTCTCTACCTAGCTTCCTCCCTACCCTCGTTCTACACCTTGTTTCTTCGTATATTTCCTCTATTGCATTTTTATATCTCTGTTTATTCCTACCTCCTCCATCCTTTTCCATAATCCCCTCTTTCCACCTTATCAAATGCCGCTTTAATGTCTAGGAATATTGCGTACATCTTTCCTCCTTTCTTTGCTAACTCTTTATTGATTATGTGCTTTAATATGTATATATTGTCTATCGTTCCTCTTCCTTTCCTAAATCCTGCTTGCCAATCCGGTATTATATTCTTTTCTTCTATTTCTTTTCCAATTTTTTCTAACTATTTCCGCATATATCTTATAGCCCGCATTCATTATACTCACTCCTCTATAGTTGTTCGCTTTCTTCCTATCTCCCCCCTTGTAAATTGGGCATATTATTGCCTCTTTCCATTTTTCTGGAAACCCTTCTCCTTTCCATATTCTCTCGAATACTTCTCTTACTTTTTCTCTCATTCCTTCTCCGATGTACCTCCATTGTTCTCCTTGTATTCCATCCGTCCCTTCTGCTTTTCCTTTTTTTACTTTATTTATTGCTCTCTCCATTTCTTCTTTTCTTATTCCACCCTCTCTGTGTCTTATCCTTTTTCCAACTTCTTCATTTCTTGCTTTTTTCACTCTCTCCTACTAACTTCTTACAGTGTTCTTCCCATTTTCTCATCTACAGGGTGTTAATACTAAGTGGTTACACCCGAAAATGCAGTTAGATCTCATTAAAATAAACAACTTTTTTAATTCCAATTTTGATTTTGTACCCGGTTCGTAGTTATAGCTCTTCTTTATGTTTTTCGAAAAATCGTCATAACTCCTTTATTTTAAGGACTATTAATAAAAAATAAAAAGTTTCTGAATTAGCTTTCGATTCTCTAGAACATTTGTATTTACAACTATTTTCTATTTTTTCAAATAACAAAATGGCGACCGATCAAAAATTTCAAACCTAAAATATTTTGATAACCACTCGATAGATTTTTTAAAGTACAAAATCAAAATTGGAATTAAAAAAAGTTGTTTATTTTAATGAGATCTAACTACCATTTTCGGTGTAACCACTTAGTATTAACACTCTGTATATTTGCTTTCAACCTTCCTCCTTTTTTCCTCTTTTTATTAATGAATTCCCATACTTATCCTTCATTTTAATTTCTCTATTCTTTATCTCGTTTTGTTTTTTATGTTCTTATTTATTTTTGCACATATTCCCTTAAAATTTACTTTTAACCTTTTGTATTCATCTATCTCTATCTTTCCTTTTTCCATTTCCTTCTTCCTTTTCTTAATTCTTTTTTCCCCTTCTCGCATTCTCCGTTCCACCAATCTTTTCTTTTCCCTAATTCTTGTTTTCTTAATCTATACTTTCTCTTCTCTGTTGCCATTTCCATCCTGGTTGTAATTCTCTCCATCTCTTCCTCCACCTCTTCTTTAGTATTTACTTCCTCTTCCATTTCCTCTTTATATCTTTTATACTCTCTTCAGTCCATACTTTCTTTTCTCTCCATACCTCTTCTTGTTCTTGTACCTCTTTCTCTCCCTCTTCCATCATGACTACTTCTAGCGGCTGATGGTCCGATTCTATCTCCTCTCCTATTCTTAGTGTTTCTATGTCCTCCTTACTTTTTCGTTTATAATCACATAATCTATTACTGACTGGCCTCTTTCTCCTCTACATATGTAAATTCCCCTTTTCCTTCTTCTTCCAAATTTCCGTTCATTATTGTCCAGCCTCTTTCTTCACATAGGTCTATCAAAATTTTTCCTTGTCCGTTTATTTTCTTATCCATTGATATCCTATTTCTTATCTCTCCATTTACCATTATTCCTCCCTCCTCTCCTATCCTAGCACTCAAATCTCCTCCTATAATCAACTTGCCTTCATCCCTTTCTTCTATTGCCTTTTCTATAATTGCTTTCGTTGTGTCCATTTTCTTTCCATATATCCTAAAAAATATTATATTTTCCCTTTTTCCGTCTTTACTCTGATTTGAATCATCCCTCTACATTTTCTTCTTCTATTTCATTTTCTATTTCCCATTTCCCTTTCTCTTTCGCCCTTCCCTTCCTCTCTTTTTTTTTTGCATACTGAATTTCCCATATATATTCTTTCGGCATCTTATCTTTCCATGTACTCCGTTCTTTTTCCTCTATCCAAGTTTCTACTAAACCTACCATTTTAAAACCGTTTATATAGTTCCAAAAATCTACACATTTGTTTTTTTTAGTTTAGAAGCTACTATTTTTGTTAACCGGCATTCTTATAAAAAAATATTGATTACTTGAAGACCTACTATGTATCAAGATCAGAAAAAAAAATAATTGTTGCCAGACTTGTCAATAAAAAGGAAACTTATGGAAGTTTAAAGGTGTGAAAGCGGTGAAAGTCGGATTTTTTTTAAAAAACGGGTAAAACTCATAATAGGGCCTAGGTCAAATTTTATGAGCTTAGCACATAGGAGAAGACCCCACCTACCTGTCATTTTCCTGTGTTCACCCTTCTACTGAACACCCTGTATACAAGTAAAACTTGTAGAAATTGTATTTGCCAAAATTTTATTAAACAATTTTTATTAATTGGTGGTCGAGGCTTAGACATTTTTTGGGAAATTTATTGCTCGTTTCAGAAGGCAGAGATGGTCGTTCAAAATATTATCGTTTGCAATGAATATCCTTAAAAATTTAACGTGGAAATGTAGTATCATTTACTGTTACAATTAATAAATATTAATTGTTTTTGACAGTAATCTTCTAAAGAAAAGAGTGGGAAATAAGGGGGAAACTACTCTAATCGCTCTAATTTTTATTTATTTATTAATTTTTAATTTTTGAAATGGTTAGTTAATAGAAACTTACCAAAAAGTATTTGGTTGAATAACTCGGTTGTGAAAAATATAATTTACGAGATATTTGCAGAAAAAGTGATTTTTGGGTTTTAGCCTGCATAATTGAATTATACGGTAAATAAAGAAACTCTGATTAAAAAAATTAAAAAGCCTTTTGATGTTTTTTTTGAAGAGTTTACCATTTTTGAGTTGTTTGCATGATGAGATCACATACTAACACCGAAGTACAAGAAATGAAAAAATAAATAGATAATTATTGCCCATAAATGACATGCATGACCTAGGCTGATAAATCAAACACGTTGTAATACAAAACGTTTTCTCTTGCCTGACTGCACACTAATAAAGTTAAATCAAACATATAATAAAACTTTTTGATTTGAACAAAAACATTTTTCTCTATATTCTACACACACTGAAAATACGATTGATGACAAAACGTTTTCTATTAACTACATGTACAGGGTTATTTACTATAAATTACCCACCTTTTATTATTTTGAATATTATGAAATCCTGCTTCATTGTAAATCATTTTGGTGATTGAATTAATAAAATGTCAATTATCAAACATTTGTCATTTACATGAAGTAACTGTGTTTTCTACGATTAATAACTCAATAACGGCTCAAGATAAAGACAACATAAGATATATTTTTGAAATTAAAAAAAATATCTCTTCAAAAATGTAATAATTTATACGGTGTTACATTTAAAAAATACATCATATTTTTGTTTTGCCCTGTAAACGGCGAGTAACTGAATTAGTGACAGCATTTTCAGAAAATTTAGTTAGAAGCATACAAATTTCATGCATGATTTTTTTCCTACAGCAATAATAACGGTAATAAGGGGTGGTAATTTATACTGAATAACCATACTTTGGCAGTATGGGTTTTTTAAATGTTAATGTATGGAAAATTTGCAAGAAATTATTGGGTGCATCTTAGGCAACTTATAACCACAATTTATGAGTCAAAGCACGATTGTGATATTCTCTCTATACAGGGTGTTGCTATATTCGACCGACAACGCTCTACCCTCGTAAATTGGTAAATTTTGATATAGGAACATGAACCCTTAAACGTCTTAGTTGCTGAGATACAGGGAGTTGAAAGTTTAAAATTAAAATCAAAAATTTGCAATAAATCAAAAATGCCTTTAAAATTTTTTTTCAAATTTGGTGACCAATATGCTCTTCTAGAAAGTGATATTTTAACATAAATTAACTTTTCAAAATTTAACCAGTGGCGCGCTATAAGGGTTAGTGACAACTTTTACCCTCCTATTTTTTACGCCACTGGAGCAAATAATAAAAAAAGTATTTCCTCCACTGGCGTAAAAAGTAGGAGAGTAAAAGTTGTCACTAACCCTTATAGCGCGCAACTGGTTAAATTTTTGAAAAGATTGTTTATGTCAAAATATAACTTTCTTCAAGAGCATATTGGTCACTAAATTTGAAAAAAAATTTAAAGGCACTATTGATTTATTGCAAAATTTTTAATTTTTATTTTAAACTTTCAACACCCTGTATCTCAGCAACTAAGCCGTTTAAGGGTTAATGTTCCTATATCAAAATTCAGTAACTTACGAGACTCCTCTGGGGTAGAGCGTTGTCGGTCCAATATAGCAACACCCAGTATGTAGTGACCAAACAGATATTTTTCTCACAGTCGATGTTCATGCTTGATAATAATGAAATAATAAAATACATTCTTCAGCCACAGTCATACAACAATATACCGTGTGTTCAAAGTGAAGTCGGCACTTTTGCTAACTTTGTTTTTGTATATCACAAGTGTCTGTGTTTGCACGTCTATAAAATGATTTGCGCCAAAACAACATAATAACTAATAACTATTTTCAGAAAGTAAAAATTGTCAAAATTACCGGAAAATCAATTTTAAACGCGCGTTTAAAAGACAATTAAGTCAAAAATCTCCTATGGAATCAAAAACGTGGATTTATAATCTAATTTACAAACTACTATAATTTGAATTTTTATTAAGTAACAGTAGGTAATAACATACATTGATACTTATATAGAGTGATAAACCTAATCCGTCGTAAGAAAGTTATCGACTTCGTAAAATTATAATAATATGAACATACAGGGTGTTTCTAAATCCATGCGACAAAATTCAGGAGGTGATTGCTCGTATGAAATTAAGATGGATCTTTCCTATAACAAAATTTCCTCAGCCCACCTCTTTCCGAGATATCACCCTTAAAAGGTGGTGACTACAATTGAGTTATTTTTTTTCTAAAATTTCAGTAAAACTAGAAACTTGAAATTCTGTAATTTTTGTACACTCGCAAAAGACTAACCACGGGTATTTTTTCAATATTCCTGTTACATTATACGGGGAGAAATTAGCAACTCATCTTACTTTATTTGATATTAAAACTTTTTTCGAGATTAAGTTTTGTGAAATAAAATTATAACTTAAAATCCTTGTTTTATAATTTTTTCCTTGTTTGTTATATCTTGTTTTTAATTACAAAGTTATGGAATAGTAGACTGCTGTCACTTCTACAATTCATTTACCGTGTTTACTTAATGTTTATTCAAATTATAGTAGGTTGATGTCACACACTGTTGTTGTCACCACCTTTTTAAGGGTGATATCTCGGAAATGGCTGAGGAAATTTTGTTATAGGATAGACCGATCTTAATTTCATACGAGCAATCACCTCCTGAATGTTGTCGCATGAATTTAGAAACACCCTGTATGTTCAAATAAAAAACTAGGCATTTGGTAATTTTTTTACTAAAGTATTCAGCTGATTTATATTATGTTTTAATGCAGAGTTCCACGTTATTAGGCGTTATTTTGCTGCATTTTTGTTCAGATTGTCAAAATAATTAAATCAATTCATTTCCATGGCTCAGCCCAGTATTTGAATACTCGTTACTCAAGTCTGACTAAAACATTATCAAAATGGTGACACTTGCAGATAGAAGACTCCATCTTTAATTTTTTTTAAATACAATAATAAATAATTACAGCATTGACTGAACCTCTAGAAATCAAAATACAAAAATTATTAATAATCGAAAGTTGGGATTGTCTTAAAAGACCACTGCAAGCTTGATTTTTTACATAAAATGTTACATATGTCAAAAACTATGACACATGTCGCCTTGATAAATAATCGTCCTCATCTCACAGTTTAATGCAGAATTAAGGGATTATATCAATATTATCAAATTAATTATTTAGTTAGACTTGAGGACTATTAAAGGAATGGAACACCAAAAACTATACTCAAACACGCATTTCAATAGCTAAGCTATCATCATTAGCGAACTGACAGTGTCAAAAATACTCAAATTTTTAGATCACTGCTCTAGGTCATAGATATTTTCCGACAAATTAGCCACAGAAAATTTAGAATTACTTGGAATTCTAATATACAGTCGAATTTTGATCCGCGCATAAGCACATACACTACGCAAAAAGTTACATAACTCTTTTTTTTATAAATCGAACACTGTGTATTTCTGTTCACAGTCGATTAAGCTTTTCACTGATATGCAAATTGTATGATTAATTCTAGATAGTTATTGACATTTTATTAAACTATTTTATTTGGAAAAAGTTGTTCATTTTTGCAAGTAGGCTGATGTCAACGATTTTTTCTTGTGCGGGTATGTGAAAGTAGAAGGTTATAGCGTCAAGCCCACGACACCAGAAAACATAAAAATAGAATTTTTGGAGCGTTTCGGTGAATAATTGAAGACATAAGTGAAGATATCTATTGAAAAGCGATTGATATTTTGTATACAGCAGAATGGTACCTTATATGAACAAGTGCATTAATATCTAGCTGTTTTATTTTTATTTTTGTTTCCTAAAAATATTCTTTCATGCAGGTTCATTATTGCAATTTATTGACATTTGATTAAACTTCAAGACTTCTAACATCTTAATGTCAGTTGTTTGTTATATCATGAAAGTAGTGAAGTGAAGATTATCACACTAGTATGGCGATTAATTGTAATTTCAAGTGGAATATTCTTTCACAGCAACGTACTTTCAAAAATAAACAAATTCTTCATAATACCTGGAAAATTACTTTTACAATTTTTAGTATTTTGCTATTAAAGCAAAACTAAGAACTTCTTCAATATAATCAATTAAAAAGTAGTAATAATATCTGGAAAGTGCGTCGCAGGTTATAAAATTTTGATAGAATAAGTGAAAAACACCCATACGATAAAAATCAATGTTACGAGGATGTATTGATATCTAGTTAGCCTAGACCAGTTCCTTGCATAAACAAAATATTGCGTTACCATAGCAACGAATAATAACTTATTAGAAGTGTCAGTGTAAAGTTTGACGTCAAAAAAGTAAACCAGAGTCACGCAATAAATTAAATGAAAAAAGATGTCCACCAAAATTGTGAAAACCGAAAAATTGGAGTATCGAGCCATCATCAAGTACCTGTATTTAAAAGGGTTAAGAGGTAAGCAGATATGCTTCATACCCTTGGTGATCAATGTCCTTTGTATGCGACCGTCAAAAATTGGAATGCAAGCTTCAAAAGAGGTAAATTTTCCATTCAAGATGATGATCGAACTTTCTATCCAATTAAGAGAAGAATATGTTGAGTAATAAAGTATTTTGACATTGAAATTTTGTTTGGTTCTATAGTAGGCTAAGAATTTTTCAATATATCCTCGTATATACCTTTTGTTTAAACTATTTTCTGATCCGATAAATAATTATTACAACGTGACAGTAACTAATGTTATTTTCCATTATGTAAAAAAAGTTTTGGAAAAGAAAAGTTGTTGGGAATTTTACTTGAACTACTTGTGCTTTCTTTTTTTAATTATATTTACAAAAAAGATGTATTATTGTATTTGAAATATATACTTCATTGAGGATGTGTTGATCGAGATGCTCTATGAAGTATATATCTCAAACATAATAATACATCTTTTTGTAAAGATAATCAACAAAAATAAAGTATTTTGAATTTTCTATTCATTATTCAAATATAAGAGTAGATTAATTCTATATGCAACTTTTAAGCGAAATCAGGTAAACTAATTTTATAAAAGAAAATTGCAAATATCTCAAAACTGCTAACTTTAACCCTTGCAATGGCTTATACCATAAGAAATATAATTTATTTTAACATAATTGGGCATAAAAATACAGAGTGTTTTATTTGGAAAAACAAAGTTTTTCCAGTTTAAAGTGGTGGAAAATGTAACACTTGGTATATTATTTTCCATTCAATTTTAATTGTAAAGAAGTTAGACCACTCTATGTACTTACGCTATGCCAAAAGTTGAATTCAGATGTACCATATGGAAAAAGTTATATGGATTCTTCCAGACCGTTCCAACTGCAATTTTCCTCTTATATTAAATATCTCGTACACATGTTTTAAGTTAAATTTTTGTGCTCTTTCCTAATTTCAAAAAATATATATGGTGTTCTACTTAAAACAAGAAAATTAGTTGCTGCCCAGCAAATACGCACTAAAAACTCACCCTGTATTTATTAATATTGAATATTGTTAGAAAGACAAAATGTTGGTTACCCGTCCATAGCTTTTGTACTCCATAAGCAGTGGTTCCCTATACTTTTTTCTCATAGACCACTTTAAACATTTTGCTGGATCTGGTGGACCCCCTGCAGCTAATTACATTTACTAACTTACTTCCAAAACCCGAAAAAGTGTATGTCTCGAGTAGCTCTTCTTGCAGTACCACATTTTCTACTTCAGTTTCATCATATGGATTTATTATCCATGGTGGTATATCCATCGACAGAATGTCTTCAAATCTGATTTTAAAATCATCATACAGGGCAATCAAATGTTGAACATACGTCTGAATATCTTCGTCGAGGCATTCTACCTGCGATAAATTTGGAAACTGGGAAAATTCACGTCGACCAATATTTTGCTTCATAAGTTTCAGTTTACCAAGAAAAGCTGAAATTTCACTCTTTGTTTTTATCAAATTGAGGCTGTCCCCTTGTAACTGTAGGTTGAGGTCATTGAATTTTTGAACAAATCTGTCAAATACGCAATGTCTGCTTTGAAATTCATGAGGTTTTCTTTTAAAACAGGATCTTTAGTGTTCAGAAACTCTAAAACAGAGTCGAAAAGCAAATAGAATCTTGATAGACATGCACCTTTCGACAACCAGCGTACTTCGGTATGTAGCAGCAATCGTTGGAAGTCCTCATCATTTTCTTCGCACAACTGTTGCTTCTTATTTTGTTAACTGCATTAAACACAAATTGAAGCGCTTGGTGCAATCTATCACTCAATTTTTCGCTACTAGATGTTGTCGGTGGATGACACAGTGAATTGCAATTACCTCTGGTATAATCCTTTTAAGATGACTTATAAACCCACGATATCGCCCGACCATGGCAGGAGCTCCATCTGTTGCCACCGAAATAATGTTTGTGAATGCAATTGATTTTTCCGTAAAAAATCATTCAGAACATTAAAAATTGATTCACCTTTAGTGTCAGTCTTCAAAGTTTTCGCAAATAGTAACTCTTCAAACATTTGTTCGCCTTTGATAAATCGAACATATGCCAATAATAATGCTTCATTGCCAGGTAAAGTTGACTCGTCCAGTTGAATAGAAAAATGAGTTGTTTGCAGATAATTACACAAGAAACTTTCAACATCAGAGCTCATTTCATCAATACGTCTTTGTACAGTGTTGTTACTCAAAGGAATTCTTTTAAGTATGTCAAATGAAGATTTGTGCAGGACAGTTTTTAAGACCTCTTCAACAGCAGGCAAAATTAACTCCTCTCCAATGGTATGCGGTTTCCCAGGTTTTGCTATAAGTAATGAGATATTGTAAGATGCCCGCAAGCCATCGTCGTTGCTTTCAGACGTTGAAGCGAACATACTATGCACGGTGGGTCTCTTTTCATACTTTTCCTTCAATGTTTGGAAATATTTCAAATCCTTACCTATTTTGTCAGGATGACACCTTCTTAGATGATCTTCCAGCTTCGATGGTTTCATAGAGTCATTGCTCAAGACTTTGTTGCATAAAAGACACATGGGCAATCGCTTGTCTGTATTTGATGGAAGAAAACCAAATTTCAAATATTCAACACTGTACTGTCGACACTTCTTCTTAGATTCAGCCATGTTTCGTATCAATTACTTACCTGTAAATATAAAAAATGTTTGTTAAGTAATCTTAAAATGATTTAACAAACATAATAGAAGTGGCTTTTAAGATACAAGTTGCTAACAAATAGATAGGTAGGTACTTACTTTTCCAACACTGGCAAACAATAATATCAATTCACTTTAATTTTCAAAAGTCTGAAAACTACTTCCGTCACTGGTGAACACTTATATAGGTACACTTTCTTTTTGAAATTCCGGAAACAACTGAGTAATGTTTATCATTCGCATTCGTATTTATATTAAAGAAAAATCCAACAAGTTCATGCAAGTTCAGACACGACTTTAACTAGGCGGGCGGGCGGCGCGGCATCGGCGAGTCTTGACACGCTCTTTCTGAATATGGAATATGCAAGTTCTTACAAAAACAATTGCTGAGCTTCTTATAATATTGTCTTCCTATATTCATAGGAGAAGTCAAGCTTCTTATAATATTGTCTGCCTATATATATTATTGTCTCCCTTATTCATAGGAGAAGTCAAGTCGGGTCACCTAATACATTTTTATAGACCCCCGTTAACGAGTTGTGGACCCCCATTTTTTCCACGCAAGCGTAGACCCCTATCGGGCTCCCGTGGACCCCTGGGGGTCCACCTGGACCACTTTGGGAATTTAGGCCATAAGCAAATAACGCATATATTTATTTTTTAGGTGTAAAGATGGATCGTGCATACCACAAAAATGGGAATGCGACCAAGAATTCGACTGTAGTGATAAGAGCGACGAACATAAAAATTGTCGTAAGTATTGAGACGTTTTATGTATGTGAACTTGACATCCTACTTGGTAAAAAGTTACAACTTTTTGGAAGTTTTGGGTTTAACGGTTCTGTGAGTCACAAACTTTCAACGGAAATCTGTATAGGATCATCTTTTGAGTTGATGAGATTTTACTCTGAATACTCTGGATTGTATTCTAGTAATCGATTTTTAAATGATTTATGAATCATTATAATAAATATAAACTGAGACGCGCGTTTCATCTTTATCATACAAGCTTTTAACAATCAGTTATGACGCATACTTCGACACATTCTTAAAAAAAATTTTTTTGTTGAAATAATCATGCATAAAATTTTGAATATTGGCAATAAAGTGGTATTCATCTACGCCAAACTGTTTTGTTGAAACTCTCAATAATGAATAAATTAATGAATAATAAAGTAAGTCTTTATTTCATGGTTCAAGTTCAAGTTGTATTGATCGGCAAAGTTACATGAATTATTTCTTGACTTTTTGAGTTGAAGGAGATAGATGATTTAATTTATGAACTGTGAGTTGGAAAAAGTTTCACCGGTTATATCGTTCACCAGAATAGGCAAGGTCGTGGAAAACTCGTTACCACCAGCACGACGTACAGTACCCTGACGGACGTGTCAAACGGGTCACTAAAATAAAATAATTATTGTAAATCATCTACTTACTATTTTTTAATGAAAATGAAACAATTAACGGCCATTATTTCAATTCCTGGTTAAGATTAATTTTTGACTCACTTCCAAGGAGACAATTTTGACAATTATTACCATGACAGTAAATCCAAAATTTAAGTTAACCCATCTGAAATACTAGCCAATAGTGGTATAATGCTTATTTATAAATAATCAGTAATGAATCAATAATCCATATATTGAAATACAGTAAGATTTATTTAGAAATTCTGAACTTTCACCAACTAAGACCTCAACTTCACATACATCATATGATTTTTTTCTCGGTTTTTTTTATGTGTACTTAAAGAGGGCTATTGTTTGTTTAGACTATCGATGCGACCATCCGAATTTCCAATGTGGCAACAGTCTATGCATTGAAAGTAAATTAAAATGTAACGGAGTAAACGATTGTGGAGATTCGTCGGATGAAGCAAATTGCAACAACTCTCCTGCGTCGAAATCTTGTACATCAAATGAATTTCGCTGCGACGATAACATTTGTATAAGCATGCGTCTTCGCTGCAATGGACAACATGATTGTTCTAATGGCGAAGATGAATTAAATTGCACTAACTGCCAAACCGACGAATTTGAGTGCAATAATAAAAAATGCGTACGTACTGATTGGTTATGTGATCACACAGATGATTGTGGAGACAATTCAGATGAATCTGTACAAGTTTGTTCTCATAAAGAAGATATGCATAAGTCTCTCCGGCCTTGCGATAATAAATTTAGATGTAAAAATGGCAAATGTATAGATAAAAGATTGGTTTGTAATGGACTGAACGATTGCGACGATAATTCCGATGAATCGGGATCGTGTTCGTCGGCATGTTCTAGAGACAACAATCCTTGTGCTCAGATTTGTATGAAAACACCTCATGGTCCTCAGTGTGAATGCGATAAGGGTTTTAAGTTGCGGGGCGATGGAAAATCGTGCATCGACGTAAAGGAATGTTTAAAAGAGCCTCCGGTTTGCAGCCAAGTTTGTCAAGAAAGACACGGAACTTATTCTTGTGCTTGTCACGAAGGTTTTGTGTTAAGGTACGTACCATTAGTGTTTTTACATTGATTTCCAAAAATTTTCGCCTCTCAAAGGCAGCAACAACAACAGGTACTTAGAATTCATAGAAGATACATATACTTTAACTGAATTAATTTTAAGGTCAACATAAATTGCGTACTGTAGTAGACAAAGTATCTCTTACGATCAATAAGTGTTGCGACCACTAGTATCCTCTCGTCAAGCGATGTTTCTTGTAAACTTGCTCATCTTTCCTGCATTTGTGTGTTTTTAATAGCATACATATTCCTTCCTGTCTTAAACTCTTTATCTCTTCTCTCATATCTAACTCATAGTATTTTCTTCCTTCTTTTTCCCTATCTTATCCTACCTCCTTCCTGTTTTTATCCGTACTATTTTTAGTTTTACTTCTTCTAACATGGGTATTTCTCCTGTATCTTTTCTAGTTCTTCCAATTCATTTCATCCCCAAATCTCTGCCCCATATAACATCACACTTCTTAATAGTCTCTCAAAAATTCAGCTTTTTCCCTAAATCAAGTTGTCCTACTATTTTGTTTTCTTTATGTCTCAGCTCTTTTGAATGTTCTCTATCTGTTTACTCTCTCTATTTCTTTTCCCACACCACAATTTCGCCTTCCTTTTTCTTTTTAAATTCTATTATATTTGTTTTCACTACATTTGTTTGTAGTTTTTTACCCAATTATCTCTTCAAAACTTTAATCACTCTTACCATATCTCATTTTCACTCGTCGCTAAAACAGACAACACTCATACATTTTCCTCTCTATTAGTACTCCTGCTGCCTGATGTTTTTTTCTTCCACTACATATCTAATATACATTGAAAAAGACTTTACTTCCTTTAATCCTATCCTTTCATCTATCTCTTATTTTTCTACGTATAGCTTATATTCCACGTTTGTTAAACTCACTCATTTGTAGTTTTCGCCTCTTTCTTATTCCTCTCCTTGTATAATGATTATTGCCTCTTTCCATTTTCTGGTATTCCTTTACTTTTTCATATTCTTTAATGTATCCTTCTTAATTGTTCTCGCATCTTCTCCGATGTATATCCATTGCACTGCTCGTGTTTTGTCTGTTCTCATCTTATTTAATGAGCAAACTAAAATTCATAAATCAATTATAAATCATGCGATTTTCTGAATACCAATTGATGTTTGACAACCGAAAACATTTGCACCACACGAGCAAATCTTTACTTTTCGGTAAGAGTTAGTTTTTAGAAAGACTATTCTGAAAATTCGCTTATTTAAGTAATTGTGGATCATCTATCGACCTAAAATATTTTCAGGGATGCGAAGTTGTCGCTTCTTGTGGAAATATGTGGCAAATTCTTTATTAAAATTCTGTATATTTTGGCTCTATTAGATTTTCCATTACTTTCTGATCATTTTTGCTTAATATTGTCCTTTTCCTATCTGTAACGGTTTTCGAGATATTTTCCAATTTTTTTGTTAAAAACCGAGTTAAAAACATTGCCCAAACTTAACGTTTATTTCAGCGGTATTTCGATTCGTAAAAAGCTAAGTTTACTATGCGATATACAGAGTAGTTAAAAATTAGTGATTTTACCGCTAGAAGCAAAAATGACAAAAATTGAATTTTTTTAAATGACATTTCATGGCTACCTATAATAAATAAATCCAACATATTCTGATTTTAGCAGAAACTTGCTTTTATTTCCAAAATCTTGCTATTTAGGTATGAGAAGATGATAGATCATTTGAAAAGTATTTTAATCGTGTTTCAGATTTGATAATATATGGGGTGTTTTTAACAAAAATTATGGAAAATAATTAATATCTTGAAAACCGCTACAGATAGGTATAGGACAATATTAAACAAAAAGTAATGGCGAATCTAATAGAGCCAAAATATACAGAATGTGCCATTTGAAATAATGCCACATATTTCCACAAGAAGCGACAACTTCCCATCCCTGAAAATATTTTAGGTTGATAGATAATTCACAATTTCTTAAATAACTAAATTTTCAGAATAATCCTATGATGTCTCGTTTTCCGTAAACGTCTAAGGTACCATCGACCGTGAATCACTCTGTATATTTGGATAAAGAATTTAAGTATTTACTAACTTCAAACTATTTCTTACGAAATTAGGTTCTAAACAATTATGTGTGTAGCATTGTTGAATTTGTAATTAAAAACACTACCAAATACAAAGTGTTTTTTGTATGCGGCCATATAAAAAATAAAATTGTTGATGGTTTCTCCAAGATGAATTCTTGGAAAGATTTAAAACACCGTTTTCAAAGCTCTAAAAGTGTCAATAAAAAATTGTTTTTTAGATTTTTAGATATTTTCAAAAATAGCGCAAAAATCCACGAAAAATAAAATCCAAAAATTGATTTTTGTAAAATCTCGAAAACAAAAAATATTATTGAAACTTTTTCAAACACCATGTGAAACATACATTAAATTGCCCTTTTTCAATTTAGAGCAAAACTTGTATCTTCTACCGTTTTCAAGACCCCCATGTTGTTCATTCTTATCTTGGACACGGTGTATGCGACCACCCAAAAAAGTTTCTGTCTAAAACTAACTTAACACACTTTTCCTTTTTATCAGCTACCTAATTGGACTCTAAAATCTGATAAATAAGAGGTTTTGTTTTTTTGTTTCAGATCTGACATGACATCTTGCAAAAGCGTCGGTGATTCCATGTCGTTTATATTCACATCGTCGAACAATATTTACGAAATGTCACCAAGAAACTCAACATTACGCTTATTATTCTCAGACAACATACCAACAATTACTGGATTAGGAATTCACTCAGAACTAAATCTTTTGTACTTTAGCGTCGAAGAAACTGAAACCTTACACCGAATCGAATTAAATAACAACTACCACAATACTATGGGTAAAATTGGACATCCACAAAAATTATCCGTAGATTGGGTGACGCAAAATGTGTATTTCGCCAGCAACGATTTTCCACACACTTCAATACGTATGTGTAATTTTGAATTAGAAACTTGTACAGGCATTGTTGATATTGGTATTAACACCAATATTACATCGATAGCTGTTGAAAGCGGAGAAAAGCTTCTATTTTATGCTGTTCATAGTTCCCATATACTTGGTAGTTACGGAACATTTATTTATAGAAGTAATTTAGACGGTAAAAATTTACAAAAATTGGTTAAATTGGATTCCCACCCAATATCTGGGATCACTTTTAATATATACACTCGCACGCTATTCTACATCCACAGCATCGGAGATGCATACAAAACTGATTACGACGGACATAATTCGATAAAAATTATGTCTAATTTGACCAATCCATCTTCTTTAGTAACTTTTGAAGATCATTTGTATTTTTCAACACCTATCGGATACATGAGCAAATGTGCGTTATATGGTAATTACCAACCATGCATAGATTACAAGATGTACTCTGGTGTGATCGATCAATTTGCTATACTTCAAAATTCTGTGCAGCCACAAACACCAAACATTTGTAATAATTTTTGTACGGATTTATGTGTTGTAGTAGACGGAAACCCGAAATGCGTCTGTGATAAGAAAGATTTTGAATGCCAACATGTAATCTAAATTCAATTCTTATCGTAACGCTTTTAAATTGTTTACGTTTTAGGTGGAAGTGCAATTATATCGAAGCGTTTCTGCGAGGGGCAGTAACGCAACTACCGTTATTTTAATTTTGGTTTTCGTATTTTTAGCTCTCTCTGTGGGTGGTATATATTATTATATGCGGAAGAGAAGAAGTAGTAGTTTCAATATTAGGTGAGTGTTTTGAAGTCCATACCGATATATAGAGGTTTGGCATCATTTTATCCGGATGTACAAACTGTAAAAGTAGAACAAAGGAAGAGACAATCATTACTACAATAGAGCTAGAAAGAGTTTAAAGTAATTCTTTGTTTCTAAATTAATAATAATTAATCAACTAATAAAAAACTCGTTATCTCTCACTTACGCGTACAATTTTAAATAAACTTTTAATAATTTAAAGCACCCTCGAGGACAAAAATAAAACTTAAGATTTGAAGAATTTTAAATTTTGCCATTTGGACATTATTTCTATAATACTTCAATTTTTATACTTTTAAAAAAATTATATAGGTAAATTCATCAGATACCAAAAATAAACTCGATTTCATTTTCTAAGCTTTAAATCCAATTTAATTTGTATACATTTTAAAGAAACAGAAATTAGAAAATTATAAATGAACATTAGACTGTTATTTAATACTCGTTTGACTTTTTGTTTTGTCGATTTGATTGTAAAAACAACTCCTGAACATTAATGGTTGGTGTTAAATAATTATGTAAGAATACAACATGAACCCTTGTGTTTAAATTTTTCCTCAATCATGTTTATCCAGTCTTTTAGTAAATCGGATTATAAAGAGGCTTTAGAATAACATAAAATTTACATACAAGCAGTGTTTTAAATTGTAGGGGTTTCGAATTTTGATCTTTTTTTTATAAAACGTTATCTGAAATTTGGGTTTTTTTGGTCGCCGGGCGTACTATTTGAAAATAATTTTGCTTAGTTATTTTAGTATGCGGTTCCAAAATCCTTTATATAACTGTCCGCAACCTGATAACCTACAAGAAAAAATTTTGAATCCTGGAGAACACGAATATTTCAATCCGATGGAAAATCAAGAAAGTCAACTGAAACAAAACAATAAATTACTCTCAAGCAAATTGGTTTTTTAAAGTGTTTTAAACTATTTTAATATATTGTTAAAATGTTATTGTTAAAAAGATGTATTTCATTACCTATTAAATTATTACATATTATGCGTGCGATTTATTTAGGAAGAGTTTCAAATACCCAGTTTATTAAGCAACATTTTTTATATTTTAATTTTTTTACATTGTTTTTGAGTTTTCGATTAGCCTAACCTTGACTTTAGATTATGCTTCAGTAATGATTCCCGTGGCATGGCATCGTCCTGTAAAATTCTAAACAGTAAGTTTTGCATCCGGTGCGAATGATTAATGTCATAAAGTGCGTAAAGAAAAGTTTGTTGGCATGAACAATGTTTGAGGCAATGGTATTCGATAAAGAAATTTCTAGCATCTTTGTCTGCAGTAAATATTTTGGTTTAGATATGCCAACTTCTTCATGTAGGCATTGAGTCAGGTCTAAGATATATCGATGATGTATAATAAGAACCACGCTACTGATTGTAGAACGGTCCTGAAATGAATTCAGCCTTAGTTCATTAAGTCGATAACGTTTGTACAGTTTTTTCTTTTACTGCATATGTTACCCTGTCAGGATGTGCACCTCCCAGATGGCAGCCAACCTTGGCATTTTTGAGGGGTATTGCCATTAAAACGATAATCACGCTCATTTGCCATTCGGTTCGATCCCCGCAAGAGTTATTTGGTCTGCTATGAGATTTACAGAGCTTTTCTGACGGTAATATAAATATACACTTATAAGTAGGTGAATACTGAACCAGTTCCTCATCTACACATTAATTTATTCGTACGTCCAGCAGACTCCTCCGGTTGAAATAGTGCCTAGTGCTAAAGCAGTCAGTCCCTCGAGGACAGGTAAAGCTAGCATTTCTGTTTCTCTCCTCTTTGAGTTGGATACAGTAGGGATTAGTGGATTAAGCAATATTTTGTATTCTCTGTTCTGATTGTCTGTTTGCTATTTGTTTAACTTACTATTTTCTTTCATCGTTGTCGTGACTGGCGCTTGGACCGGTCCATTATATGTCGTCATGCAATGGTTGTGCTGTTATATTTTATGTCCTTCTTTACTTTCTATAATGTTTACACACTTAATTAATATTATTACATATGAATACTAACGTGGGTAAGAGTTGGCATATTTAGGTTTTAGTGGTTTCCCTAAACCTTGAAGTAAATGCTTTGCCAAGACGAACCAATCCACAATTGCACAAGGTTTTTCACACTATACAGGTTTATACTGATCTTCTGGGGCACCATATACTTACATCACAATAAGATATAAAAATGTACCATACGAATAAATAAATAGTGGATTGAATATGACTGATACTGGGGACATGATTAAAGCTAAAATGCATGCATGGGCACATTGCAATTCCTAAAGTAAGTAAGTCTAACTTCCACCAGGTTTGTAATAGTGTGCGTATCTGGTACGACAGCAGTTATACAAGATAGAAAAAATTGGAAAATAAAAAGAAGAGGCCTATGATGATCATGATAATCACTGTCCAATCTTAGCCATATCACGTTGATAAATGCTGGTAAATATGGAGTCTTTTAAGACAAGTCAATAAGTCCGTTTTATCCTAGTTCCTTAACTCCCCACTGTGAGAGTGCCTGATAATAAGCTTATCCCTAAATAACTCACCCAAATCTGTAGTGCAATGTACAGCATAGAAAACAGTCAGTCATCTTCTATGTTGTCCACAACTTGAAAGACATTGCATTATTAGATTGTACCCACAACGATGCCTATTAAACTTGCTAGAGTCTAACCAACAACCACAAGGTATAGCAAAAGATAAAACAGAAGTGAAGAACAAAAAAAGAAAACAAAATATTAAGAACCCATTGTTTAGTCGCCTCTTACGACAAGTGATGGTGTCCACTGTAGCAACAATTCTTACTCCGTCAACTACTCGAGATATGGTGACTACCGATTCGGCAATTACTATAAACTTAAAGTAACTTAAGATATAATTAATGTATAGTGCAACTAATATGTTTGATGTGAGACCGTGGGGCAAATTAGGGAAAGCGTCCACCTCTGAGTGAAATGCTCTTAACAGTTTAAGACAATTTGTTTCCAGTACTATTTCCTTCCAATTTAAGGATTATCCTTTAAAATTAAAGCACATTATTCTTTGTTTAAACAAACTTACTTTGTAAATAGTGGTATGCTAGATTAAGTGGTTGACGTGGGGATGATCCACAGGTGCCAATTAAGTCACGCGACGCCTGGCTGTTGCGGGAAGTAAGTATTGTAACGAATTTATCGTTGCTATTGTTTTTCCGCATTCACAACAGCGACATTAACAGTCTGGATCAAATTATACTCTTCAGCGGCATTACCTACACTATTAGAGATTATTTATTTAACACGTACAGTTCTTATAATTGAGAAAAAAATTCAATTACATTACACCTTACAATTTAGATCCACTCACATTAAATGATAATTCACAACTCATCCGAACAAATACATAACCACGCTTCTATAGTTGTAAATAATATTCTAGATGTTTCTAGATTTTTCTTACATATTCTCCAGTGGTGTAACAGTACCTATGTAAACGGTTTTATCCGGCAGCGCGTTTGCAATTGTAAAACACAGCTCTGACACACGGCTTTGACAGGAGCTGGGGTTGGAATAAGGCCGATGCATTAGTATTGACAGGGAATGCTCTATTTTAAGAACTCAAGCGTTTCTTCAGTAGCGGATATACATATTTACTTAAAAAAAGTTTTAAAATGAAGAAGATACATTTTTACGGCTTATCAAAATTCAGTAAACTCTTCAAAACATCTGTCAAAAAGATGTTAAAGATAAACTTTGTGAAGAAGAAGCAGTTGGTATTTCATCTTCTGGCAGTTTTCAATGTCCAAAACAGTTTTACATGGTGTACAGTTTAGCATGCAGAAGAATGTTTTCTAGTTAATGAGCATAGTAACAAACCGAACATCCGGTGTAAATGTAAATGCAGTAGGAACAAATATCTCACTGAACACAGTACATCCATAAAACGTTTCTAAATGTTACATTAGGGTTACAAATGAATATCCCTGTGATGTAGTTTTTTTAATGTGATAGCGTATAACATTTTAGAAAAGTAAAAATGTGATGTTTCAAAGTTAATGTTACATAGTTGTGTTTAGTGGTGTTGCATTAGAAACTTTATCACTTGAAACATATCGTAAGAAACTGAACATATACGTTTCAATGTGAATGTTTTAGACATGTATCCAAAAATACATCTCTGTCATGTATTGTTTTGGAATATATAATTTGACAACAGCTATTAAGTAAAATAGGGTTCCGCACGGGTACCAGGGTTACGCCGGTTTTTTTTTACTTTCGTAACAATAATACAAAAATTGGTAAGCCTTGGAATCTTCTTTGACATTTCGTAATTTTTTTAACGATGTAGTCAGCTGATACAACAAAGTTCAGGTTAACATACAAGGCATCTGAGGATACATTCATTTCTGCCAAATTTTAGGAAATATCACGTTTTAATGCAAATATTTACACCACTTCGAGTTATTTGAGGTACTTTCGCGATATACACCTGAGTTTGAAGAGTTCTAGTTTTTACACTATCACTACCACACAGATCTTACATTAAGTTGTTGTAAACACTTTCTTAGGCTAGCTTAACATACTGGAGCCGCGATCAAAAGCAACGCGACCATTAAGGATATGAGTCGTACATTGTGAGGAGTTCATCGATTGCGGTGAGGATGAATTTTTTATTGCTTGAGAGTTCTTCCTTAAAAATTTGGTATTTATTGAACAAAAACAAAAATACAAGAAGTTGCAATATTCATCAAATAAATAAAACCAGACAAACTCATAGGGATTTCATCACTTGTAATATCAATCAAGTTAGAATACCTAAGCCATATAATTCATAATGAAAAAAGATATGGCGTACTACAACAAATACTTACAAAGAAAAATCCCATGTAAACGAGATCCAGGTCACGGGATGATCTCTTGGTCAAAATACCTTAAAAATGGTAACGGTAATCAAAATTACAATAACCAGAATGATCGCCAACATCCGGCCCAGATAGGCATCAATAGAAGAAGAAGAAGCAATATCAATTACGAGAACACCCTGACACATTTAATTAATATTTTCGAATAGCATTGGTGCGTTTGATTATATTTTGGATGGAATAAAACATAAACCTATACTAGGTGTAAACAACTTACATAAAAAGCAATGGAAGTGGGATTCGTGGAATGGTCCGGTGACATAACTTACAATTTTGTTGTAAAATTTTGCGCCATATTGGTACTGAGGAAAATATGGGAATTGTTGGCAATAACGGGTCCAAAGTTTTTGAAGTTTTCTATTATTCGTTTAAGGGCTTTTGGTGATGGTTTCTGTCTTTGCGGGTATCTTGCTGCAAATGTAACACATGTTCTTGATATAACTTTATCACATTGTCTATAAATAAGAAATAAATTTATGTAATCTTCGATTGTATAATTTAAGCGTCCCGGCATGAGTATTGAAAATTTTTAACAGTTTGACATATTCTTGACAGATGATTGTTTTCTAACGCCATCATGGCCAACTAGCAATAACCATTCATATTAAAAAGAAATACAACAGCATTTGTGCAACAAAAAAAAGTGAAATTGCCAATATTTCGAAAACTATGAATTTTTTGAATAGACAACCTTGTACAAAGTCAACCTTATTTTTGATGCTAAATAAGATAAAATTATAAAAACAGGGTGCTTGCATTTAAAAAAATGACTTTTTGACGTGTTTTAGAATTTAATTCTAATCCTTTTTTTTTATCACCCTGTATTAATTTATTATCAAAATCAAATTTAAATTTAAAATAAGTTCAAAACAGTTAAACTTAGGTATAGGACATTATACACAAAATATGTCTAGAATGTTGTGCAAAATCCAAAAATGGAATAATATATAGAGTGTTCCATTTAAAATAAGCAAGTTGACACCTACTTCCGGAAGTGCCACCATCTTGAAAATATTTTATCGGAACTGCCCTCGTCGATGTTAGTTTACTACCAAATTTTCAAATTTTTCCCATGTACAGTTTTCCTATAATCTATCGATGGCGTTCTCGGTGGGACACCCTGTATTTTAAAATTTGGTTGTGAAAATTTTGAAAACATTTTTGTGAGCTATAAATAAAAAAATTAAACAATTTTCGAAAACTTTGATTTTATTACACTCGTCGCGGCAAACCCATGGAGCTATTTTGCATAATTCCCTTAAATAAACCAACAAGCTTTATAACCCATTAATAAAATTGGACGGCTTTTCATGATGTCATCAACAAAACCATAACATGGAATCGTAAAGTACTCCATGCGTCCGGCGCTACAAAAATTTAGTACAAAATTTATTAAGATTTTTGCGATGTAATTAATATCAAAATTGTTAAAAAACTCAAAATCACTACAAATCTTTTTGGCAACACCAACAAATAATAAAGAAAAACTAAAACACTTGCTATTTTTATAAGGTTTCGATATTACTGCTTTCTCAGAGTGAAAAAAGTAAGATAACTTTATTAAATGCTTATATTTTAAAATTTTTTATTAGGTGTGACATTACATCTTTGTCGCTACATAAAGCCATTAAACTGTTTGCGCTAAAAAAATATGTGCATAGAATTAATGTTATCAGTTTCAATTAGATTTAGGACGCTTATAATTGCAGCCGCGATTTTTCAAGTGTGAACGTCGCGCCGGGGCGTCCAATATACTTTTAGGCTTTTAGAATAAACTAAAAATAAATAGCACATTGTTGTACTATATGTATAGCGCTAAACATAAAATATACCCGAATAGCAGTAGAATTCTGGCGCTACGCCATGTGCTTTGAGCTGATATTTTAGTGTATTACAGGTTTAGTGCGTGTACGTTCAATAAAACTTTACAAAATGGATCCGGAATCGTTTTTGGATATTGCTAATCAAGTGATTAAGTTAAAAATGTTTCCATATTTTGACATTGCATATTGTGTATTATGCGCACTTTCAGTAAGAGAGGATTTAGGAAATGGTAAGTGATGGACATCTGCAATAGAGAGTATATATAGAAGCGGAGATCTTTTTAGAAACGAGTTGAACAATCTGCGCCGGCGAACTTGCCTCCTCAAATATAGATTTTCTACTTATTGATTTATGTTCTATGCACGGTGTGGTAATAATTGTATACAAATATAATGATTCGAAATGAGAAACTAAAACAACCAATTTTTCACTTCTCTTAACTAGAAAACTATTGCCCGTAGAAATGTAAATGGTTAGTAAATAAACTACTTTTAGCATAATTCATGAAGAGCAACTGCGACGATGTAGCAGTTTTCTGTTTTTTTCGGAGTACTTAACGTGGGTCCTCGTCTCACACTTATTGGGATGCTAAATTTCTATGAACCTCATTTTAATATCTTTCAGTTAAAGTTCAAAATTGTGGTCTTAGACTTCACTGAAAAAAATCTGGTTCGTTCAATATATTCTCACGTGTTGTGTTGTTGGTACTTATCTTTGATAAAATAAAGTTTGTGATAGCAGACTAGCTCTATCGATCTAGCTACACCACTGCGATCGTAATCAAGTACTGCACGTGGTAGCTCTGAATAGTGTCCATTTTATACTTGCTAAAAAACCATGTTATCGGTCTTCTTCTTAACTCGACATTATTTGAAGTAGTTTCTAAAAGTGTCCAAATAAGACATTCGATCGATTTAGCATATCATAATTTACAGTGTGGCCAAGAGCTGTGGGATTCTTCCCTTACGTCTTACGACTTTTGACGTTTGACATAATACCCAAATATATGACGAGCTATCGTTTAAAAGTATTGTTAGTTTTGCTGGGTGCCAAAAATGGGAGCAACGGAACCTCACTTAGTTTTTTTTTCAAATACATATACATATCATAGATAAATAATTATATTGAATATACGTTTTAGTCATAATAGTCAAAAAGGTGACTAAAAAGAAAGCAGGTCTAGAAGTTTTACTTTAAAGTAAAAAAATAATTTTGCCTTTACTTCGATTTTATTTATTATTGTTATTCTGCTTCTTTATTTTAAATGACGATCCTTACATTTTGTTTCAGATTCAGGTTTTTGAGAAAATTTTGATTTTGTTTAAAATTGATTGATTGTTTGTGCGAGAGGAATTTTGATACACGTTGTTCATAGACCGGCAGTATAGCTTTGAATGTATAGACATTTTTAAAGTCACCTTTTCCCACGGACGTAGTTAAGAAGATGTGCTGCTAATACATCATGGGGATGTAATACTGTGCTCGTATATTAGCGGAAAATTTAAACAAAATAAATGTATATGCGTTATAAACAAATTTATAAACATTAGGTACATAATTTGAATCCATTTTTAAACGTTTCTTTGATATAAGTTAAGTTTAAAATAGTTCTCAGTTCAAGAACAGATTAGACAGTCCTTCTTATTTTATCACGTCTGTGCTTTTAATACATGTGCCTTTAACGCCATTTTAAAGTCTTGTATTCTTATTTATATTTAATCTAAAAAAATCAATTTTTTTTTAAGAACCGGATCCTGAAATGAAATTCATGGGCCACTATTTAAAATAACAGAGAAAACTATCAACTTAGCTATGCAACACCCTGTAGATCTAAAATTATAGCAGAACAACTGAACTTATTGGTTATGTTTTAAGCATATCAAAAGTTTTATACGGTAATTTACATTATTTATATACTAAAAAAGTAAGATAGGTTGCGCACATTTCTGAACATTGTTCAAAACTAAATGTTTTTTAAGAAAAAAATCGTTAAAAATTATAAAGATTATGTTGAATGCATTTTCCTCGTAACTCTTCAAATAAAGTCTTAATAAAAGAATTTCACAGCTCTTAGCAACCCTTAATAAAGAATGTGCAGTGTAAACAAATATTAGAACGGCGTTTCCAATATGACGGTGTGATTACCTTATGTTTAAGTAAAAAAAACATTCGCGGTCAGAATGAATAAAGTAAAAATGTACCTACAATTTTATTACAGAAACTGTTTTCTAAATCGATACCACATGGTACATATCATAGAAATTCAAGTTCAATTATAAAGTCAAAATGTAACATAAAAGGAGAAACTTTGAACTACGATTTATCAAAATTAACATTTTTAATATTGTTACTATACTATTTTTGAACTATTAATTGCCGAAAAAATTAAACGTCTATTATTTAAATGGAGGATCCAACATGGCGGATTTTATAAAAATACTGTACTCATATGTTTTTTATAAGTATTGTAAGAAGTCTTAAGACATAATATATCGAGATTATTTAAAACCACATTTTAAAAATATTTTTGATTGTACAGGATGCTCCAGAAATAAGTACTATATCAAAGTTGGGTTATTATAAATGGAACACCCTGTATTTTTTTCTATTTTTAAATAGTGTATATTATTTTAACATGTCCCTATACCAACTTACATCCGTTTCTGAGATAAATGCAATAACTTCAAGATAAATAAGAACAAGCAATTTTGTTTTACATCACTTTACTAAAAACTTTCAACATCCCTTTTGTAATATTTACTATTATGTTATGATGTACAGAGTGTTTTAAATACTACCGCATAACGCTAACGACTTAAAACTTAAATAACTTGCTTAACTTAAATGGAACACCCTGTATTTCTGTAGCTTGTTGGAATCAGAAACTAGTTACTTTTCAATCGGTATTAGTATTACCAACCCCTAACTCTGATAGTTTTCGAGATATTTTAAAATTTGCTAGTTTAACAATTTGCAATTTATTGGAATTTAAGTTACCTGTGAGATATCAGTAAAATGAACATTTTTAATCTATAAGCCAATCCAGCTTTATATATTAACCATAAAAAAAATGTTTTCAGAACAAAATAACAGAAATGTGCTCATGACTTATGTCGGGCTCTAAGATTCAGTCAAATCACGCCCACCTGTCACAAACAACAGCAACCGTGATTAGTTTCAGCGAAACCGATGACACCGTAAACATTGGTAACTTTGTTAAAAAAATTAAAAAATAATGGTTTTCGAAATTATCGCACTACTATTAACCCTTTCGTTCCCAAATTAATTTTTGTGTTCCGAAAAAAATTTTTTATTGCTCTACTCGGTTAGTCTTAGTAATGTAAGTCAGAGAAAAATAGAAAAACGATTGTTTGACCTTTTTTGACCAAAATTTTGCTTGATGCCATATGGAATCATTGGGAATATGGACGTCATTGGTAAAGACAAAAATAAAATTAGAACTGAAACCAATTTACTTGAAATGATAGTTTTTCAAACAATTTCGATCTTTAGTAAGACAAAGTGGTATACTACATTTTACACACTTTAACCTTGTGTATGCCTGGCAGTGACGGCATCTCATTTTAGGCTCGAGATGTTGTGGCCAATGGTCTTTCTTATCGTACCTAACATCTTCAATAGGCTGCGGAATTGCAGGATTTCTTGAAATTTGTTTAGTCGGAGTTCCTTCTCTTGAACGTCCACGTTTTCTAATATCTACTGGAAAACAACGCAATAGTGCCTGTCCAATTTCGCTTCGGAAAACAATGAGTGTTTTGTATTTTGATATACCCAAAAGCTTGCAATGCCTCCGGTACAACAACCACGCGTTCACGATGCAAATATCCAGTAAATGGTAGAAAATTTTCAAGTAATATCTTTTCACCCCAATTTTGGTACGATATAAGGCCACTAACATATCATTGAGGTCCACTCCTCCCATATTAGTGTTGTAAATCTTTACAATATTCGGCCGTGGAACTTCCACATGCTTTTGTTCGGCTTGGGACCATCTTTTCACATTTTCGATAGGTTCGGCACCAACGTATGTAGATACTAAAGTGACCGATTTATTATCAAACCATTTTACGGCTGTGACATTTTTTCTGCCGCAGTGTACTGATCAAAAGAACCCCGTCCTTCTTGTTTGAGTACTTTGTCGTCTTTCGGTTTGTATCCCTTTAGTGTATTTATTCGGACAGTACCTACACCAAGAATGCCCAAATCTTTCAATTAGAGGAACAAATGGATGGATGTAAAAAAATTATCCGTGTAAATTTTGAAGTTTTGGTCACGTGGTAGGTTTGTTGATATCTTCAATACAATATCTCCGCTTTTCCAGTATAAATTTCGAACTGGTATACTATACCACTTATTCCAGCTCTAGCAAAGACCTTTATGCCCAACTTATGTGGTTTACTTTTTATGTATTGTTTGTGTGTGTGTCCTTTTTTTTTTAGGCAGGATCATGCGTTGTTTCATTTTCGAACCATCATTGATATGTAGACTGAATTTCAGCTTTTCAAAACGATTTATTGGCATTACGTCGCGTCGGTAATTACGGGATATCTGGTTTCGTTAGCCCAGTACATACGGTAGCTTGGCATTTGCACTATACCACTGATAATGTGAATCAAAAATTGCACATTTCGCTAAAGTTAGTATTTATAGAAGTTCCTGTTTTCTGAGTGGAATATAGATTTGTTTGATCGATTAAATTGTTTACAAGTCAAAATTGGTGGGATTGTGATTTTAATTTATTTTTTTTTTTTTTTTTTAAAAAAAAAAAAAAAAAAAAAAAATTATAAAAAAATTTTTTTTAAAAAAAAAAATTAAAAAAATAAGAAAAGATTATAAAAAAAAAAAAATTAAAAAATAAAAATAGTTTTAAGTAGTGTTATGCGGTAGTATTAAAAACACCCTGTATATCATAACATAATAGTAAATATTGCAAAAGATATGTTGAAGGCTCTTAGTAAGGTGGTGTATACCAAAGTTGCTTGCTCTTATTTACCTTAAAGTTATTGCATTTTTTGGAGGGTCTGCAAATCAGGTAAAATCGATTTATCTCACAAAACGGAAGTAAGTAGGTATAGGGATATGTTAAAGGGCATACATTATTTTTTATCATCTACAATTCAAAAATAAAAAAATACCGAGTGATCCATTTAAAATAACCCAACTTTGATATGGTACGTGTTTCTAGAGCACCCTGTACAATCAAAAAATATTTTTAAAATATGGTTTCAAATAATCTTGACATATGTATGCCTTAAAATTTCTAACATTATTTGTCGTTTTAATGCTATAGAATAATTCGTTGGTAGTGCCCCACTCTGTATAATTATGTATATAAAGACCTTGCAGTAAAAAAGTCTATTAGGATTCAATCCAGAAGTGTCAGAGCTTGGTCACTCAGTAAATAACTATCTTCCTAAATCAATAACATAAAGGTTTTTATTAGCTTAATATATTCCTGAAAGTTTAAATTAACTTATAAAATTAAAAACAAAAAAAAACATAAAGAGGAGAATACTTCAGCTACCTACGTCTTATCATAGTGAATTTAATCTTAAATAAAACAACTGGAGTGAAATCTGCATGAAATCTGCACGTGACATAAACATAACCTGAAAATTGACAGCAATGCATGTTTTAAATTCTATTCTATTCTATGTATCGGCTGATTATCAAAGAAAATTTCAAAACCTACCCAGTCTAGTCTTTTATTTGAACACCCGTAATGGCCGTAATTACCTACTATTTCATAACTGTTGAGTAAAGTCATCATTTTTTGCTAACGTAGTTCGAGCTGCAAACTGATGGTGGCAATTTATCTACTTTTAAGGCATATGTTTCTTCCGATTATGTGCCTATTCACTTTGAAGTATAGTTTCGTCCAATTACTTTTGATTTATTATATTTCAATTTGGCGTCAATGATATTTTATCATTTTTCACGTGTTCAGTAACTTTTTTAACAATCTAAAAAAATACGAAAAATGAATAAAATCATAGTATGACAGCATGATAAACACACAGCAGCGAATCTTGGTCTACTAACCAAAACACGTCATTGACTTGGGTTTAATATTGGAGGGGGAAACGAGGGCCCACAGGACCCTACCGATACCCAACAAACATAATCGTGTACATAATGCTGGGAATCAATTTATTGAAATTGAATTAATTATTTAATAAAACGGAAGTTAAGATTTATTTACATTTTGTTTAGTTAATGTTAGAAATAAACTTAGAATTAAACATAGCTGGGAATCACCTAATTTTTGTATCCTGCAAATAGTCCTACTCTGCGTTTTATACCGAATTAGCCGAAAGATATACTTCTGAATGCTTATTATGCTATGGTATAATCGTTCATAAATAACATTTCTTACTGAACAAAACATTTTTTGCATTTACAGTTACCAATTTTTGTCTGCAAAAATCTTTGCATCACTTTTGTACGGTTTGCTAAGTATAAGATTATATTTCACACGACTTTAACTTTTTAATGCTTCTAAAATAAGCAAGACACTTGCATACTATTCATTGTCAAGCAAGTTTTTATACAGAAATAGGAAAAACTTTGTTTCCAACGCACTGATTTGCCACCTTATAATTCTTCACACTAACAACCAATGAACTATATTTAAATTTAGATGGTTTGTATCATTTCTTTTAGCCAGTCTTTCCATTCTTACGAAACTAAATTAGAGTAGATAAATTTGAGTACATTTCAATCCAGAGAGTTTTTCTCTATAATTGTTATGATAAATTTACAATCTACTCCTACATGGAGTATTAAGTAAATATAATTACACGTATAAGCAGTGTTAAGAGAAATTACTCATCAGTGACACTCCTTCCGAACTAATTTCGTATTAGGTTTGGAGACCGTGTGGCCAGCCAAAGGTCTATTCAACCTTTGCACGGGTGGTTGGGAAGTAGACAGTCGATGAATAAAATCGTTAATATGTTCCGGGAGTCGCTTAAAGTAGTTTTGAGAGAATCTGGTAATTTCTTCCTTGACGAATGGTATGCAGAGATACAGTTTCGACTTTCTTCCGAGCAGCCAGTATGTTTGTCTTAATTTAATATTTAGTTGTCGTTTAGTCTGAATATGTTTGTTCCAGGTTAGTCGTTGATTCAGGTGTAATCCTAAATACTTGGTTTCTGTTTTTATAGGTACCGGGGTATTATTTAGGCGAATGGAGGGCATATGTTAAGTCTAGTAGTAAGTGTGACTGGGGCTGATTTTGATGGGTTGATTTTGATACGCCATTTATTAAGTCATTCATTCATACAATTTAGATGGCGTTGGAGATTTTCAGACGCTATTACAGGGTCTTCATGCATAGATAAAACAGCAGCGTCATTTGCAAATGTGGCAATTATCGTGTTGTCTTCTTCAGGCATGTCAACAGCGAGATGAGGTAGAGAAGTGGGCCGAGTACACTACGTTGCGGAACACCAGATTTTATTGAAGAATAACTAGAGAGTTCATTGTTGTATTTAACAGAATAATAGCTATCTGTCAGAGAGGATTTAAGAAGGAGGTAATAGTATCTTGAGAGGAGCCGTTTTAATTTGTAGAGCAGTCCAGTGTGCTTTGTCAAAAGCGTGTGTATCGTCCAAAAACACAGCTGTGCAATATTTATTTTCTTCTAAGCAGCGTGCAATTACAATTGACCAACATACGCACTTTTTGAGTGGTGCTTTTCTCAAAATCCAAACTTGTGTAGGGGTAGGTGCGATGCTATGTTTGTGTCTTTCAAAAGTCTTCCAAAAAGCATTTTTTCGGAAAGACATTCAATAAGTGCTTAGCAAAGATTTCAGCTTTCTCTTTATTGGATTTAGCCTAAGTATCATCAGGAGTTCTTATATGAGGTACGACTGTTTGTGGTTTTTTAAATCTTCTTGTGGCTTTCCAGAGTGTGTGGCCTTCTTGTTTTAGGTTTGGGCAATAATTAAAACTTGACTTATGGCAGTCCTGCAATGTAGCGTAGAATCGACGGGTTAGTCTGATGAAATGGAGTTTATCAACAGCATTGTGTGTTCGTTGTCATAGTGATCCAGCTCGCCTTTTTCTTTTCCTTTCTGTATAACGGGGTGTTGGTAACGTGGTCAGTTTGTTTACTGGGGTTAGGTGTGGCACCCCAAGCTGCATCCTGAATAATTTTGACCAGATGTTCATCTTCAATTGGATTTTATTGTCGATAAGTTGTTCGAAAATATGCCAATCAGTAAATTTTGAAGTAAGTCTAAGGTTGAGTTCTTTATTAATAAGACGAGTACTTAAGTTTAATAGTACCGGTGCATGATTTCCTAATAGCTCGTTGTTAGATTCGATCTCTATTAACTTTAAGGCTATCTCATGAAAATGTAAAAGTCCAGCAGGTCTGGGAGTTTTGTAGAATCTGTTGGCCAATACGTTGGTTCGCCGGTACTGTGGCAGTTGTAATTATTTGTCATTATTGCTCTAAGTAGATTTCTGCCTTCGTTGTAATAAGTCTGGAGCCCCAGTGTGTGTGTTTGAGTTCCAGTCACCTCCCGCAATAAATCTATTTCCTAGTATTCCTCAGTGGATATTAAATGTCTGGGAGGAGAGTAAGCGGCAGATCCTCCGTGTGCGGTTCCATCTGGATTATATTATAAATAGAATAGAGTAATTTGGTATACGGAACATTGTTCTATCAGTAAAATGGGTTTCTGCTACCTATTAGCATTATGTCAATTTTGTTTAAATTTAGAAAAGCGATTATCTCTTGATTATGGTTTACTAGACCATTTGCATTCTAGGTAGCTATTCTAAGTATGTTGATGGTTAATTTGTTAGTTGATTTACTAGAGTTGAAAGTAGGTTTAGCATTATATTGTTTTGGTTCATTAGCTGAGTGAACATGTTTTTTGAATTCATTGAAAAAGGTTGTTAGTTTGTCTTCCGTATGTGCATGTTGATTAGTACTTAGGTTGTTTGGTATTGTTTGGGTTTGTGTAATTGTAGCATAGGTAAGGATAGGGTTTTATGAGTTCTCGTTGTAAGATGGAATGTTTGAATGGGAAGTGTGTTGGTTAGTTGAATGTTGTTACGTTTAATAGGGTTTGATTTGATGTTCTGTTCCTATCATTTATTAATTCTTGGTAGATAAAGCAGCCCCTATAATTTGCGTCACATAGTGCACACTTGGCTGGTGTGGTTCTAGGTTTCGTACATGCTTTTGAGTCATGTTGTTTCCCGCATTTGACACATATGTACAGTTTAGTGCAATAGGTTCTTGAATGTCCATAGCTTTGGCATCTCGTACACTGGATGATTCCAGGTTTCTTGTGTGGAGGCTCAACCCTAATTTTACTGTTGCGTAGATATTGTTTCAAAAACTTTGTTGTTGTTTGATTATGTTGCGTACGTGATGATCTAATTTATCTATATCAGTTTTGATATTGTCCATCTCTATTAAATGGTGTAGATGTCTGATGACCACCCTGTATTCTCGTTCTTCTTGTCATTGCTTTGATTAGCTGTCGAACCTTCTGGTGTTTTTCGGGATTGAAGATTCACTATAGAACTTTCACCAAAACGTGCTTTCATTCAACATAATTTATTTAAATGTCTTTATTTGGTCTGTTAGAACCGTTCTAGATGGAGGTAGAAAGACATAGGATTCAAGTAGCTGACGTTTCACCCTCCAAGAGAGAGCATTTTCAAGGCTTAATCAACGCGTAGTTATCGATCACATTTAATTCAATTCATTTAATTTTCATCGATTAGTGATCATAAGTCAAAAATGAAATGCCAGTGACATAGAAACTGTCAGCAAAGATAAAAAATGCAAACTTTAGGTAGTGGTAATGTTTTGAAACTGAAACGTCTGTAAAAGTGAATTTTGAAGGACACTTGTGTAAAAAAACCTACAGAATTTCTTCTTTGTTTCGTCTAAAACATCACTTAACTCAACAAAAATTACCAAGCAACTGCTTCGCCTTATCCTTCTTTATGCTTTATTATTATTAATATTACTATATTGTGCTAAGTGACATTGGAAGGTACTACCAAAACATCTTTTACATTCTATATTAATATACATAACGAGTGTTGATTGTAATTGGTTTCCTTATACTTTGTAGGGCCTTTTGTAAGAGTAGGGTTTTTTAAATAAACTCCAAGTTCTTTTTTCGCCGACGTTTCGACCACAGTCTGGCTGTCCTTTTCAATGCATCTTTAACGTTCAAAAGAAAGTAATTACATTTTTATATAAAATTATAAACTTAAATTAAAAATTGATTATATAAAAATAGTTAACAAGTTATATAGTTAATCAGTGACTAGACTACTTATTAATTAAACTAATTGATTAACAATTTTTACCCACACTCACCAAAGAAATTGGAAGTTAATAGAGTAGTTGCATATTTGGGTGGCCAGCTTTATCAATTTAATAAAATATGTAATACATGAAAAGTCATTAAAGCTCCTATGCATGACACTATTGGCCGAAGTGGGTGGTTTGATTTATGAATTTTTCTAATCCATAAAACTAGGAGGAATGCTTGTGTACGTAGTCAGTTTTTTAAAAATTGGTAGATCAATATGTCCTTTTTCGTATAAATATTTATTTATTTGATTGTTTTTATTTTGATACGTAACAGTTAAATCTTTATTCACTTTAACATAAATATCTTCGTTATTTAATAAGGATAATATCATATTATCGTAATCAACTCTATTTATAACATCCTCGTTTACAATTAATTTTACGTTTTATTAAATTTATTAAGCTTTAATAACATTTGATGTATTACATATGTTTTATTAAATTGACAAAGCTGGCGACCAATAGGCAACTACTCTATTAACTTAAATTCATTTGGTAAGTGTTGCTAAAATTGTTAATCAAATAGTTTAATTAATGTAATTATATAGTAACAGTAGTAACTATATAACTTGTTAACTATTTTATATAATCAATTTTTAATTTAAGTTGTATAATTTTATATAAAAATGTAATTACTTTCTTTTGAACATTAAAGATGCCTTGAAAAAGACCACCCAGAGTGGTCGAAACGTCGGCGAAAAAAGAACTTGGAGTTTACTTAAAAACCATAACTTCTACAGAAAGCCCTACAAAGTATAGAAATAGTTATTTTCCTAACAAGTGTCGAAGTGTTGATAGGTAAACGAGTGCGAAGCGTAGCGTAGCACGAGTGGTTCTAAACACGAGCACAGATATATTTGCACTTTCGTACGAGTCAGGAACATTATTTTTTAGACGACTACAATACAAAACTACGTTCTTACTTGTTTAGGGTTAAGAGTCAAGAAGTCAACTCAAGTGTGGTAACTTTGCTTCTTACAAAACTAAGTGCAGTGTTAATTGGATGTGACACTCATCGCTACTGTTCGACATTTTCAATAATTTGAAGATTTTAAACGAGGACACGATTTTAGTTTCTATTTTACTGTGCTTCAAATAAATAACGCGTCAGATTCGGTAGACGTTCACCTACTTGATTTTTTGAATTAAGTGGTTAAAAATTATGCGAAGGTCGTTGCTAAGCGTAATTAAGACGATATGAGTGTATTAAGGCTGTTCTCTCAGGGAGCTATAAAGTTTATGTAAATTTATCTCGCTTATTTTTAGAAATTTTTTCCTGATTTTGCACAAACATATAGCTAACATTATTATTTATGTCGTGCAGGAACTATTTTTTTTAATTTTGTCTTTGTTGTATTTAATTTAATTAAAACGAAAAAAAAAAAAAAGATTTCCTTATTAGCCCAAATTTCGACTCCTGCGCGACATAGATAATAATTTTCTGACAACCCTACTTTTTAAATTTTTACTTAAAAATCAATGAGAAAAATTAACATTAAATAAACGATAAATACTGAAAAGTCTTGGAGAATTGTGAAATGAATGTACTCGCGGGCGAATTTTTCTGAGCGCAACAGGCCAGACTTGGAAGCCGATTAATATTAATAGGTAAATAATATATTGTTGAATTGTTGACGTCAATTTTTTTTTGTACATGACGTGCATTTTAAACAGTTTTAGAAACAGAAAAAACAACAAATAGCTATTTATGTAACAAGAAATAAAAATAGTGAACCGCCTACTAGAAATCTGAAATTGTCCCGAGTGATAGAACAGCCTTAACTTTTGAGTTTTATCACAACAGTTTTGAAAGAATTATGATATTTTGCATTTTCGGACCCAACTTTGTGTTGTGATATAGTTACTTTCGAGAGTAGACGTCTAAAAACCAATTACAATGAACATACTATAGAAGATTGATACAATTACGAATAACGAGTGTTCAAATAAAAAACCAGGACTGGACGTGGAATTAAATTGATTTAATTATTCTTAAAGTGTACAGAAAATATACTAAAATAACGCGTGTGACGTGGCTTTGCATTAAAAATTGATATAAATATAACCTAAACGAACTTAAACTTAAAAAAATTACCAAATTTCAAAGAAAATTTCACGACTTACCCAGTCCAGTTTTTTAATTAATTGGTTGGTTTTATTTATTGGTTTTTCAAGTCTGATAGTAATTTTTCATATTCTTATTTGTCACCATTTGGCGTTTGATGTCAGATTTGAATTTAAAAATCAAATACGGTAGTACAGAACTGCAAACCTGCCAACCTAACAAAATCAATCATAACAATCTAAAGTCGATATTTGGGCAACCATATATGTTACCACAAATCACGTTACGTTTAACAATTAAAGTATGCGTTTCCACACAGAAATATGAAAATAGAAAATTGAATTTCAAAAAATTGTCGAAATTTGAAAAATAAGTACTTAAAAAGTTATTGATTTTGTACAATCTATCTACAGTGTGGAACAGCCAAATGGAATAAATTCGGTATCTCCATTATTATGCATTTGTTTTGCAACCCTTAAATACTCAAATTGGAAGGAGGGGCTTGTGATACTTTTATTTGAAAGGTCTTTTCATTCTCTCTTTAAAACTGCTATGGTTTTAAATTTTATTTCAGAAATTAACAAAAAAAAGTTTCTCTAGCTAGGAAATACGTTACATTAAAGTAAAAAGTAGTTATCAATGCAACAGATGTTCAAACTGCATGCTTCCAATATATGGCTATCTAGACCTAAATAGAAATGTCTTCTCGACAATTGAATGACAAAAACGTTTCATTGTGACAGTAGTGAAGAATTGTCAGTGTTAAGCTTTTGTTTTATTTTTTTTTCTTGTTAATTTCTGCAATAAAATTTAATACTATAAAGTATCATAAGCCCCCACTTCCAATTTGAATATTTAGAGGTTGCAGCTTTCACCTGAAGGAGGTTAAATTTAGGGATGACATTCATACGTCGCAAGACGTCACTTTAGAATTAGAACTTGACATGTCTCAGGATTTTCTAAGAAAATGCATAGTAATGGAGCTACTGAATTTATTCCATTTGGCTGTTTCACACTGTATTAAATAAAAAGCCGCTAATGTACGACTCATAACCAAATTTACAGTAATTTACTGTATGTTTCGTTCAAATATCTCAAAAACTGGTTGAGATATTGTAAAATTCTAGTGATTTTCTTAATCAGCGTCGAAAAATACACATGATTCACAACTAAATATTTTTCGAAATTTTCGAACTTTAAAGTAGAATATCTCAAAAACTGTTCGTACGGAAACTTTTTCGGCTTCATTATAACATGCTAATAATAATAAAGTGGAAAATGTGCTGTTAACATTTTTGGTTTGGAAATCGTCAAATTGGGGTGGCGACGATTTCCGTTAAAAAATGTTAAAATCCTTTTTTATTTTTTGTCTAGGCCATCCATCCATTTTGGGCGTAATCCCTAAGCCAAAAAAGTCGTTAATCTACATGGTATTAGATTGATTTGAATAATAAAAATAAACGTTGTTTGTAATTTAATTATCACTACTTTTGTTTTAAAACAATTTTTGATTTACTAAGAAATTCTGAGATATGACAATCACGGGAGCCGGCGGCTTTAATTGTTTTAACAATGCCTGCAAGAAATTAATTATACAAAAAGTTATGAAAGAAAAATTTTAGAAAATTTTATTATCTATAACTTTATTTGAGCTATTTTCTTCTAAAACGTAATACTCTTATTTTTTGTTTTTGAGCAAAAATTTTAATTTTTGATTTACAGCTTTGAAACATATTCAAGGGCACGTATGACCATTAACCATGTCTTAAGTGTCTTAACAGTTAGGTATATTTATCGTAATAAGGTTTTTAATGATATATTTCGATTTCACTTATTACTATTACTATCAAACAACGACTACTTCTATTGTCATTTTTTTAATTGTTAAAAAACTTTACAATCATCACTCAATGTCAAATTTTAAAAACTAAAAAAAACTAAGAAAATTGTGAAATGTTTTAGCCACATTGTTCTATACATTTTTTAGCTCGTATTTAGACAACTACTCTTTTTATTTATATAAAGAAAAATTTGCTTACGCATTATTCCAAAAGGTTCCAATGTTTTCCCTGGAATTGTTTTTAGTGTGACCTACCGTCTCTGGTAGAAATAAGTTTGTTTTTAACAATGCTTCTCAAAATTCAGTGACGATGTTACTATTATAATCAGGACAGCACCAACAATTTCTTTCGATTATTCAAAAGGTTGTGACATTGTGCTCCTGACTACGATATTAGTTTTGTATGGATGATATTTGATTTTTATTCGTTTGTAAGTTTTCGGTGCGATGCTGTAGGACATTTAAATAGGTACAACTATTTAGTCACAGATGTTTAAACGCAGTCGTTTGAGCGCGACTTACTTAGATGCGTAGTAGTTTTGGGCACAATGACATTTGGATGCGAGGACTCAATTTTATAAAAGTTTGGTTTTTTAAAAACTGAATAAAATACCAGTCTGGACCAGTGATGAAATGGCGGCGATGATACCCCCCGACCAACTGGCCACAATGAAAGATCCCTGCCAGATAAGATATACAGGGTGTTAAAAAAAGAGTTAAAATATTTCAGGGGATAATAGTATGAGCCAAAATAAGCAGAAAAGTCTTAATAAACATGGGTCCGCAAAGTAACGGTTGCGGAGATATAGACCACTATTCGTTTTTCAAACATTTTATTTTATTAGGAATAAAACGACAAAGGAAGCTTTCAAGAAACAAAAACCAAAGTTACAGAAGATGTTCAAAATGTCCTCCGTCCATTTCCAAGCAGGCACGACATCTTCGTCTTAACGATATTCGAACTCTTTCGAAAACACCCTCCTTGGTTTGAATTTCTTGACACTTTTGATTAATCCGTAGCTGCAGTTCTTCCAGGCTATTTACAGGAGTACCATACACTAATGTCTTCAAATATCCCCAAACAAAGAAATCTAGAGGGTTCAGATCAGACGATCTTGGGGCCATAAAATAGATCCCGCCCTTCCTACCCATTGCTAAAAAACATAAAACATTCCATATCTTCGAAACCGTTACTTTGCGGACCCATGTTTATTAAGACTTTTCTGCTTATTTTGGTTCATACTATTACCTTCTGAAAATGAAAAAACAGAAAGTGTCTTTGTCTAAAAAATTATCTTCGATTATTTTCAATCTACTCTAGTAAAATTTGACATCAAAATAGCCGTTACCAAAATTTTATCAAAATTATTATTAGTAGAGACATAGATTATTATTTGGTGGGATTCTGTAAGTATCCGCTAATACAGAAATCGTACCAGACCTTTAAATAAACAAACGGGAAAACACCAAAAACTATACTCGGACACGTGTTTCAATAGCTAAGCTATCATCATCAGCGAACCGAAACTGTGAGTATTGGTGAGTACCGTTTTGCTGATGATTATAGCTTAGCTATTGACACACGTGTCTGGTATTTTTGGTGCTTTTGGTGTTTTCCCGTTCGTTCAAATAGACCATGCAGTTTAGAGTTCCATTCCTTTGAGACCTTTAAATAGTATAGGATTATAGCAAACGTTTAGCGCATTTGCCATCGTTCCGGTACTACGAGTAATAAACATGACCTCGCAAAAAAGGGAAGAATAAGGTTGCGTTTAAAAAAATAGTCAGTAATCACTTATCGGATTGAATTTACATACAAATGGACAGTCGGCCGCCCTTCATAAACAAGATTTATTATAATTATGATTTGGCAAATAAAGTGAAAAAAAGGAGTGTTAAAATTTTTGGCTTACAAACCGTCGCATAACTCTCCATCTTATCTATAAGATGTAGAATAAATATATCGTAACAAGAACAAAGTTTTCTTTAACAGTATGAGGTAATCAATATTATACCTATGAGCATTTTGGTGCATATTAGTCATGCAAAATTGGTTGTCCTCTAAAGCCATAGCGGTAAGTGTAACGCGCTAGGGGCTTCACAAAACTTTCGCTTAGATATAAAATGATATGCCTTTTACACTTATCTACATAATGTGTCAATACCTATTTTGATGTTATTATGTTGGACCATTTTGACAAGCTATTTTAGCAAGGTCTATTTTGGATGCAGGGCATTTTGTCCCGGCTATTTTGTTGTGTGCTATGTCCAACAACGTTTATCCAAGTGACCTTGCGTATAAATATTGTGACATTTAAATGCCCTTACGCCCAAATGTCTCTTTAAGGTTTAAGGATTCTGAAAAGACGACGCCCAAATGTTCGAATGCATTCTACATCATATTTACGATATTCAGAATGATTGAAGCTTATGTGATTTAATAGGTAAATAAACAATTAGTTTCCTAAAACTTCAAAAATTGGGTTGGGGTACATTCTAGAAATTTATTTCCATAAAGCTCAGAAGCTAAAGATACATTTGTAATGTTTATTATATCTTTGAAAAGGAATAATTATATGTCGTTAAATGTCGTTAAAAGTTGCATGTTATTACTTTTTGTTTCACCTTCAATACAAATTGTCTGTACAAAAAATTTTAAGAAAATGTAATTCTTCAAATAATTAAAAGATGTTTTTTGACGTTTATATCAGAAACTACAGGAGCTAACTCAAAAATAAAAAATTGCGACCTTATTAGGTCAATAAATTATAGAAATGAACAATTTTAAACTAAATATAATTTTTGAGCTTCACCTTCACACTTACTATTAAGAACTGAAAACTCATTATATTAATGAGCTGCACTCATTTGTGATGTCAATCATAACATACAAGCTTAAAATTAAAATTTTGATATTAAATAATTTATTAAAGTGTAGTTGCTATTTTTTGTTTTTTTTTGTATTTTTAACTTGAAGTGGCAACTTAACACTATGAGTAATTAAACCAAATTTTTTCCTTTGACTGTAGAACCGAGAGTACATCAATGTCAGTCCATCCAAGTTACAGACCAACATGGTCGGACAACAGTGATCGATTCTTTTAACCAAAAAGTTTATAGTAAGTTTATGCGGTAGCTGCTTCATGTGTTGTACGTAATAAAAACGTTGATAGTTATTTGTTGCTACAAATGATAGAAAATTAGAACGCATTCGATCTTTCAATTTCCTTTTATTTTTTTTTTTAGTTCTTTTGTATCGAGGAATTTGAAAGATTTACAAATACTAATTGCAGTATCAATAGGTACCTATATTATCTTTGGCAAGTAATAATTTATGTTGCTTAGAGTATTTGGTATTTTTAGATTACTGTTAGAATTTACTAATTATTAAAATAAATTAATATTATGACAAATAATAAATAAATTATTACAAAATTTACCATGTGGCCGGTACCCTAATTTTAGTAGTACAAATAAATATACAGGGTGGCCATGACCACTGTGATTCTTTTCTTATGACTTCATTTGAAAATTTACGAGAAAATCATTCGACATAATTCGCACGATTTCTGTCCAACATGTATAACTAAAATAATTTGAAGAGATAGCTTGTCAGAAATTATAGGAATTATATCAAGTGCATTTGTTAAAACCCAAATTAAGGTTAACATTTAACTCGCAAGGATGGAACCATATTCGAAGCGCCCATCAGGCAACACTATAACTTTTGGCAGCGATGTCAAACCGACTAATGACATACCGCGTTTGAAGCGTCATTCCAAGCAGGTTTTTAACATGCAACAGTACACGCCACGCAAACGCTCTAAAATTGTTGAAATTTACATTCAAAAAAACAAGTCAATAGTGAAAACAAAACGTGCTTTTAAAAAAATAAATAAAGTAAAAGTGCGCCTTCCAAGAAAACAATTTATCGGTTGTACGAAAGATTTACAACTGGTGATGCTCTTACTAACCCAAAGAAGCCAAATAAAAAGCAACCACGGCGTTCGGATGAGAATATTGCAGCCGTACGATCCCGTGTTGAGCAGTCAAGATTGACCGCGAAGATCAACTGAATTAACGCCTCCAGACTTCTTTTTGTGGGGTTATTTGAAATCAAAGGTTTACGTCAAAAAGCCAAAGACCCTAGAAGAGCTGAAAACCAACATCCGCCAAGACATAGCCGCCATTCCGGTCGAAATGTTGAAGAAAACCATGGAAAATGCTGCAAAACGGGCACAATTCAAAAAATCATATTCAAAAAGTGATGTAAACAAATCTTTGAACCAAATTAAAGGATTTTTATGACGAACAGAAAGAAAATTGTGTTTTCTTTGATTTATTTCAAAATAAAATGGGCGCTTCAAATATGGGCAACCTGTTATTAATAGAACGGCAAATAATGACTGATTCTGCTTCTTTGCATATACAAAGTATGGTCCAAAGTATACTTGAAAAGCGTATTTGTTGACGGTCCTAGTGATATAACGTCTGCAAATAGCTTTTCTTTGTTTTACCGATCTACCGTTGTTTGACCGACGGTTTGAGAGTACAACGAAATTTTTATCTTAGTTTAAAAAAGTTTTTTTTTATAAATTGAAGATTTTTTTAAAAAGCTTTTTAAACTAAGATAAAAATTTTGTTGTAGTCTCAAACCGTCCATCAATAAGTAGCGGTTATTCTTGAAATGTTGAATGAAATCAAGCGATAAGTCACATGTAGTTTCTATATTAGTTTTTCATTCCTATTTTGATGAGAATATTTGGTTTTAATTTATCTACAAGATTTGGAACTATAAAGTCTAACACTTTGTTGTTTTAAATAAAAATTACAGTAGGCGATGGTATAAACTCAAAGTGAGCTACCAGATTACAAACACATATCACAGACACCACCGTTCAAATATCGCTCAAGGTTGTGACGTCACCAGTAATCAAAGTTTGTTTTATTTAAATTGTAATAAAAGTTTATATTCAAAAGAAAGTTGTAGCTGAGTTTGTATTTAAGTTACGCCCAAGCGTGTACACTACGTAAATTCATTTTAATTTAACGAGTATATAACAATTATACGTTTGCGTTATTTATTGATATTAAAATTTGTCTCATGTTTAAAATAGAATGCATAACGAATTTATTTATTTATTTATTTGTCTCACTCTACAGTGTGAACTATTTCGTGAGAGGGACAATACAATTCAATACAAACAAGTTAGTGACTAAAGAATAGAACTTATATTTATATTGTAACCTGTTGTAACACACCAAATTACGATCAACGCAATATGTTTATTTTTTTCCAAAGGCAAATGCCAAGCGAAGCAAAGAAATTTCTTCTTTTTTAATGATTATTAAATACATCCTACATAAACTTTCCTTTTTCCTTTATTAGTTTTTCAAATAAAGTTAGCACTGTAAAAATAAACATACCAATATTTTATGAGAATTTTCCAAACAATTGTTTTGTAACATGAAAAACATGGTCTTTTAAGAAATCGAGTCTGTAATGTA